>JABUQX010002619.1:30000-57500 GCA_015478945.1 Trachelipus rathkii | reverse complement strand
ATATGTTTTACTGCTTTAACATATAAATTTATTAACATTACATACCTTTAAAGCAGTAAATCAGTAAATTCAAACCATCCGATCCTCTACAACCAAAGGGATTTAGTATGTCTTTTGTTTTTACTGCTTTAACCTGCTTTAACTCATATGTTTTAGTGCTTTAACTCATATATATTTAATAACCATTAGCATACCTTAAAGCAGTAAATCAGTAAAATCAATGAGGTGTTACCTAGCACAAAGGGATTAGTATGCATTTGTTTTTTTTCTTGCTTTACTGCTTTAACTCTATATGTTTTACTGCTTTAACTCATATATTTATTAACATTGACATACCCTTAAAGCAAGTAAATCGTAAATCATAGAGGTGTTACATAGCAACAAAGGATTAGTATGCTTTTGTTTTACTGCTTTAACTCATATGCTTTACTGCTTTAACTCATATATTTATTAACATTATGTTTTTTTTGTTTTAATACTTTTATTTTTTTTTATTATTATTTTTATTATTTTATTTTTATTATTCATTATTTTATTTTTAATTATTTTTTATTATTTATACTTAGTTGTTATTTAACTTCATGCCTTTTGTTATTATCATTTAACACACACAAACACACACATCACACAACACACACACACACACACACCACCACACACAACACACACAGCCCAACACACCACCTACACACACTACATAGACATACACCTTCACCTACACACACACTTACACTCGCCCATAGACACACCCTGTTTAAACATATCAAATAAGTTTTTTTGTATGAACATAACAAAAATTTTAAAACATTTTATGTTTTTAATTAAATACGTAACATTTAATATTAGTCATTCAAATTATAACTAAAATTATTTTTCAAAGTTTCTTAAAAACTTCTATAATAAATCCATCATTATCTTTGAACAAAGAATTTATTATTAACTGTTAATTACTTTTTTGTTTATAATTTTATAACTATTCAAGTTTTAAAATAATTTTACTAAAAATTTTATGAAATTTTAATTAAACAAACATATTTTTTACGTACCTTAAAGCAATAATCAGTAAATCAAGTAAGGCAAGCCCCCTAGCATCCCTCTTAACATCCAAGCTATGCCACGTTTTGTTCTAATGACTTACTGCTTTACATCATCTTTTACCTGTAATAAGTATAAAAATAACAAAATAAGTTCTTCTTCTGCTAAAATAACATGTATTTTATTAAAATCATTCTAGATTTTATTTAAAATAACAATTATTCACTTCCATTTATATTATTCGCTCAATGTTAACGTAAAAATATTTCAAAGTTTTTTTAAATAAATTTGGATTTTCTTTATTATTATCTATGTAAATTGACAATCCATCACGAGAAAACACACAACAACGCGCACTCCTTGCAGATACGAAACTGACCTCTTCCTGTAAATTGTGTTGAAATAACTACTTAAGGCCTAAATTTAGGATAAACCTTTTTTGTAACCCCCGGGCCGATTTAGGCCTAATACCAGGTGAAAATATATTTTCAAACTGACCTCTTTCTTGTAAAATGTGGTGAAATAACTACGTTAGGCCTAAATTTAGGATAAGAGCCTTTTTGTATCCGGGCTGATTTAAGCCTAATACCAGGTCAAAAGGTAATTCAGTATAGACAAGAATCAATGTTATTATTATTTTTATAAATATATTTCAAACTGAAACATGCTGGATAGGTAAGATCCTTTAAAGCAGGTAAAGAAGGAAACTGCTTTCTTTCCTTGGTGAATTTTGATGGAGTAACCTTATCTTATATGACCTCGTATGTGATTGGTCGAGAATTATTTTATCGCTTTTTGCTTTTAGGTATGTAAAAACATGTTTTTTCATAACCTAAGCCTTACCTGTGATTGGATGAAAATTAGCTTAGTTCTTTAAACTTGTATTTGAGCAGGTGTGTTTTATTATCTTTTAGATGCAAAAAGGCTTATCCTAAATTTAGGCCTAACGTAGTTATTTCACCACATTTTACAGAAAGAGGTCAGTTTGAAATATATTTTATACCTGGTTATTAGGCCAAATCGCCCCGGGGTACAAAAAAGGTTTATCCTAAATTTCAGGCTAAAAGTAGTTATTCAACACATTTTACAGGAAAAGGTCAGTTTCGTATCTGAAAGGAGTGCGCGTTGTTGTGTTTTCTCGTGTTGGATTGTCAATGTACATAGATAATAATAAAGAAAATCCAATTTATTTAAAAAACTTTGAAATATTTTTAGTTAACATTGAGCGAATAATATAAATGTAAGTGAATAATTGTTATTTTTAAATAAAATCTAGAATGATTTTAATAAAATACATGTTATGTTAGCAGAGAAGAACTTATTTTGTTATTTTTATATCTTATTACATGACTAAAGATGATGTAAAGCAGTAAGTCATTAGAACAAAACGTGGCATAGCTTGGTGTAGAGGGGAGCTAGGGGCTTTGCCTTACTGTTTACTGATTTATTGCTTTTAAGGTAACGTAAAATATAAATGTTTTTAAATAAAATTTCATAAAAATTTTAGTAAAAATTTATTTTAAAAACTGATAGTTATAAAATTTATAAACAAAAAGTATAACAGTTAATAATAAATTCTTTGTTCAAAGATATTGATTTTGATTTATTATAGAAGTTTAAGAAACTTTTGAAATAATTTTAAGTTATAATTGAATGAGTATTATAAATGTACGTATTTAATTAAAACTTAAAATGTTTTTATAAAATTATACGTTATGTTCATACAAAAGAACTTATTTGATATGTTTAAACAGGGTTTGTGTCTATGGGCGAGTGTAAGTGTGTGTGTAGGTGAAGGTGTATGTCTATTTGTATGTGTGTGTGTGTGTGTGTGTGTTGTGTGTGTGGTGTGTGTGTGTGTTGTGTTTAAATGATAATAACAATAGGCATGAAGTAAATACACTTAAGTATAATAATAAAATAATAAAAATAAAATAATATATAAAAATAAATAATAAAAATAAAATAAAAAAATAATAAAAATAAATAAATAAAAGTATTAAAACACAATGAAAACATAATGTTAAAAAATATATGAGTTAAAGCAGTACAGCATATGAGTTAAAGCAGTAAAACATATGAGTTTTAAAGCAGTAAAGCATAAAACAAAAGCATACTTAATCCCTTGTTTGCTAGGTAACACCTCTATTGATTTAACTGATTTACTGCTTTAAGGTAAATGTAATGTTAGTAAATATATGAGTTTAAAGCAGTAAAACATATGAGTTAAAGCAGTAAAGCAGTAAAACAAAGCATACTAATCCTTTGTTGCTAGGTACACCTTATTGAATTTTACTGATTTACTGTTTAAAGGTATGTAATGTTAATAAATATTGAGTTAAGCAGTAAAACATATGAGTTAAGGCAGTAAAACAGTAAAAAACAAAAGCATAACTAATCCGCTCTGTTGACTAGGGTAACACCATCTGATTACTGATTTACTGCTTTATTACTTTACTGTTTAATGTTATAAATGTTTTAAAATTAAAAATGTTTAAGTATGAAAGCTAAATGAATTGAATCATGAGTATACTTTCTGAAAAGAAACATTTTTTGATAGTTTAGCAATATGATATCACACTATGAAATATGTTTGATTAAATAATCATAATCAGGTCTGTAATAGGTTACAGTTTTAGGAGCAAAATGTTTTTAATAAAAAAGGTTTTAAGTTGAAATAAAAATAAATGATTCATAGTATATATATATATATATATATATATATATTATATATTATATATATATATACTAATATATATATATATATATATATATTATATATATGATATATATATAATATATATATATATATATATGATATAATATATATATATATAATATATATATAGTTATATATATATAGTATATATATATTTTCGTTCGAAGTACTGAATATTGTGCCTGCGGGCACACGCGGCTGGCGGGACGCGGAAAAATTGCGCCTGCGGGCGCAAGCGGCGGTTACGCGGAAATATGGATGGGTTACGCGCTGCGGGTGCGCGGAGGGCGCATGCCTGGCGCCTGGTGGCCAATTATGACCTAGGGGGAGACATCAATATTAGCTCGTGTTCTAGATGTGGGTAAAAAAGCTTAGAAAGGTTAGAAAATAGCATCAAAGATGAGTCTCAAAGATGAACCATCAAGGCTGAGGTTCAAAGGTTGAGGCAACAAAATGAGCCGTCCAAAGTTGAGGAATCAAAATATAGAGTGTGTGAGTGAGTGTATATCTGGGTGTATCTGTGTGTGTGAGTGTAAGTGTATATGGGCTAGTGTAAGTGTCTATGCGAGTGTAAGTGCTTATAATGAGTCATAGTGGTGTATGTTATGTAAGTGAGTAGGTGTCCTCATGGTGAGTGTTGAGTGTCAGTGGTATTGCGGCTAGTGTAAGTGTCTATGGGAGTGTAAAGTGCTTATAAGTGTCATAGTGTGTATAAGTGTCATAGGGAATGTGTGTATAAGTGTCATAGTGTATTTGTGTATAAGTGACATAGTGTGTATAAGTGTCATAGTGGTAAGTGTCGTGTGTGTGTGGTGTGTGTGTAGGTGTAGGGGCGAGTTGTAAGTCGTCTACTGGGTGGGTGTATGTGTGTTAGTAGCCTAAGCGGTTGCGCGGTGTGTCGTGTAAGTGTGTGTAATGTGCGTGTGTGTAAGTAAATATATATATATATATATATATATATATATATATAATATATATATATATATATATTATTATATATATATAAATATATATATATATATATATAATATAGGCTATAAGTGTTAGAAAAAGCTAACTCATAGTAGGAAACATCCTAGCAACTTGTAATATACCCCAATCGATTCCTCATACCTTATAAACTAGGGTAGACACGCCATATTAGGGCTATTAGCTCAGGGGAGGCTAGAAAGCGCCTTGAAAAAAGTGGGCACTCAGTTTTGGCAGTATGTGGCAGCTTCCAGTTGGCACTATTGGCACTCACTTGGCCTCAACCTGGCACTCATCTTAATACTCATAGAACACTAAAGAACACCACTAGATACTCTTTACGTGATTGGACACCATCAAAATGTACTGAACCATCAATAATATGCTGAGTCATCAAAGATGGCATCATCAAGTTGAACTGACAAAGATGACGTCATCAAGATGAGTCATCAAATAATGCTGAGTCATCAAAGTTGAGCCATCAATAATGCTGAGCCATCAAAGATGAAGCGCATCAAGATGAGCCATCAATGCTGAGCCATCAATATAGGTGTCATCAAAGATGAAGTCATCAAAAGATGAAACCAATATATATATATATATATATAGTATATATTATGATATATTATATATTATATATATATATAATATAATGTATATACTATTATATATATATATTATATATAGTAATATATATATATATATATATATATATATCAAATATATATATATATATATATATTATATATATATATATATATTATATTATATTAAATATATAATATATATATATATATTTATATATATATATATATATATATATATATTATATATATATACGTAAGCCACGTGTATGTGTGTGTAGGGGTAGATGTGACCGCGGATGGAAATAAGTTAGGACAGATCCATACAGGTCAGGTACCTACATGACCTCATGTTAGCACAGTTACCCTGGCCAAAGGCAAGGCGCAGGTACATGGATGAGCTCAAGTTAATCCCTCACTGACCTTTAAGAATGGTCAATTTCAGACCTTGATACGGTATCAAGGCCGAATATCAAGGCCAAAAAAGCCGAAATATCAGGGCCAAAACATCAAAAAAGGGGCTAAGCCCCTATAAGGGGGGCCAAAATAGGGGGGAGGTACGTACGACGGTTGCTTCGCAACCGTCCTGGCGCGCCCCTTCTGCGAAGGGGCGTCAAAAAGCTACAAGGCCAAAAAGCTACAAGGCCAAAATCCTAGGGTATATATATATACGCAGAACACGTTCAATATCCGGGTCCTACTACTACCGATAAACGCTTTAATGATTAACGCCTTAATATTTTTTGTTTATACGATTAGGATTAACGGCGTTAAACTTTCTCATTAAGGTGCCACCTTTTGTATATATATATATATATATATATTATATATACTATATATATATATTATATATATATATATATATATATATAATATTATATATATATATATATATATATATAATATATTATTTACCTTCTCTTTCTTCCTTTTCATTATTATCGTCCTCTACTTCTCACGTGATAGAATACTGTTTGCTATTGGTCTACGATTTGCGCCATTTTCGCCTTGAACAAGCAATTCTGGAACGGCTCCTCTATACGTCCAAAATACTGTATTCATCATAGATAGTTCGCCTAAATCTTACTAACATTTAGTTTGTGAGCATCAGTGATCTTTGTTATACACGTTTATTGCTCCATTATCTTCAGTGTAACTTTGCCCTTGAATGCTACAAGGTCAGCCTTTTGTGTTATTTTCTAAAGCCTAATTTTTGTGCCTTTTTGATAAATGGATAATTCTTTGTAGTGATTTAATAACAACTCGTACTTTTAACCCTGATAACTTTTTGTAATATTTTCATATTATTTAGATTTTAAGTAACTTTTAATATTATTATTCAATTATATAACGAATCTATGCGCAAAATTTTATTTGATTAAATATAATAGTCTATCCTAAATAGAATTGCTAATTATAAAGAGAAAACGCATTATTTCATGCGTAAAACTTTTATATCTCATTTATAATCTCCATTATATATTATTATTATTATTATTATTCTTAACTCAATTAATTATTTTTTTTATTATTATTATTTTATTTATTATTATTATTGTTGATTGTTTACAACATGTTAATTATGTTTATTATTTCAATATAGATTCTGACCTCTGACCAAAGTTGTATCATTAATTCAAGCCTTCTGATTCCTGCGTTACGCCCAACGTAACATTGATGCCCCTGGAGTTTTGCCGTCGTCTATCCCGGCATTTCTACAACCACAAGGACACACACGGATCCACATCCTGAAGCAGAAGTTTAATTTCATAATATTAAAAAAAATTAATCTATTTTACGGAACAATTTTAAAATTTTTAACAGGTCGAATTCCTGCATTTTCAATTTTAAATTACTATTTTTTAAACCATTTTGGCCCATAAAAGCGGCCTACTATATATTTTTGTTAACATTGATATACCTTTTTGTAAAAATTTACTCTGTTTTTGGTCTCCGACCACTATATTTCTCATATTTAGCTTACGTAAGTTGCATTTTAGCTCATTTATTTCGCATATTTCTTCAAAAATATTTTTATTTTTTTTATAATTTTACATTATTCATATTTATAAACCATGTCGCCTCCCGATCCTGCAAACTCAGATAACGTCAACGTAATATCGCAACAGCCTGCTTCAGACAGGGAATCACCTGGTGTATATACTGGTAAGTTCCTCAATAATGACTTGGATCTAACGTTCACGCTACTCGAGCTCCAGCTCGAATCCACCAATGAGCTTGCACGCTTTAGAGCTCTTTTAAACATTTTGCCTGTTCCTGTTTTACAGCGCCTAAAGGATGTTTTACCTTCCTTGCATTCTCACAACCAACCCTACACCCAACTTAAAACCGAACTTTTAAACCGGCTGGGAGAAACCGATGCTGAAAAAGTAAAAAAGCTTTTGACAGGCGGCTCTCTTGGAGATCGTTTGCCATCAGTTCTGTTATCTGATATGCTCAATCTTCTCGACGGTCCTCCTGTAGGTAATTGTATACATATTGTACGTCATCTCTTCCTACAGAAACTCCCTGCAGAGATGCAATTGCGCTTAGCCACCGTCGATCCTAATTGTTCACTACAAGAACTAGCTACTTTTGCTGACAGAATTTGCAAAGCGAAACCTCTTACGACAGCAGACATACCTTCACAAGTTTCGCATATCACGGATCCCACCAGTAATAATAACTTAACACCAGCGTCACTTTCGCATGTGAGTGAGTCAGTCAATGCACTTCGACAACCGTCGCCCACAGAAAATGCATATATTGTGTCACAACTTCAGGTGTTACAGAACACCATCATGGATTTAACTAATAGAATGCGTGCATTGGAGGCGCGTCCCACTGCTCCTCCCCCTCCTCCTTCCCCTCCTTATCCTCAACAACAATATCCTTATCCTCCACACAATATCCTCAACACTCCAGTAATCCTTCATCCTGCTCTCATCCTTGATTCACCGCTCCTTCATACCCCAGCCTCTTTCATACCACCCAGCCGCCCTCCAATGCGTCCCAAATACTTATTCTGCTTACAATTATGGTCAATAATTCTCGCTCGTCGCAACTATGCAACGACGGTTCATATCGTCGCTCACTACTCCCTTCGCGGTAAATTCGCCTTTCCTCCTGGTTGATATTCAGGCTTTTGGTTTTCAGTTTCCGTCACATAACCAGCAGGGTATTTGTAGAAATCATCAACGTTTTGGAGATCAAACTCGGTCATGTCTTAAGCCTTGTACATTCGGGAATTTAAACTTAAACACCACTCTGTAAATTCGCTCGGAGTGGTTTCAAAAGCGTCCAACTTGCTTTGTGTCTACGATCCCTCCACCAAACTATCTTATCTCGTAGATTCTGGGAGCTCAATTTCAGCTGTACCTCGTTCCATCCTCGGGAAAACTCATGCTCCAGAAGCATCAGGCTCTTTACGCGCCGCCAATGGCACAACCATTAACACTTATGGTACCAAGCGACTCCATTTAACGCTCTCGTTCCGTCGTGACTTTATATGGGACTTCACGATTGCCGACGTCACTTTACCAATATTAGGTGCCGACTTTCTGTCACATTTCAACCTTCTTGTAGACATGAACCACAACCGCATCATTGATTTTGAGACACATTTCTCATCCGCTTGTATTCGTGCGTCTGTTTCCATCAGTGGCATACATCTTTCTCCATCTAATAATATATTTTTGAATCATTATTAATTACCGATTTTCCAGAGCTTCTTTCTCCAGTCTCCAAGTTCCCTCCTGTGAAACATAATGTTGTTCATCACATTGAAACTTCCGGCAGACCTCCATTCTCTCACGCTCGACGTCTTGCACCGGATAAACTCAAAGCAGCAAAGCTAGAGTTTGAATCTCTCTTAGAGAAGGGCATCATCCGACCTTCAAAGTCTGACTACGCTTCTCCATTACATATGGTTCTCAAACCGAATGGGATTATCGCCGACAGCGGATTATCGCTGGCTAAAATGCAAATCACCCGCCGACCGTTATAATGAACCTCGATTTTACAGGAATTTCACAATCCGATCTCTCTGGTTTGTACCATCTTCCTCAAAATTGACTTAATTTCCGCTATTTTTTTCCAAATTCCGTCAATCCGGACGAACATTCATAAGACTGCCAATTATCACTCCTTTCGGCTTACGAATTTCTTCGAACGCCATTCGGTTTACGAAATGCTAGTCAAGTCAATCATTCCAACGTCTTCTAGACTCAGTATTACGCGGTTTACCTTTCGTCTTCGCCTACATAGACGACTTATTGATTGCCAGTGCCTCTCCGGAAGAACATACTTCACATCTCAGGCAAGTTTTTACCAGACTAAGTGAATTTGGTCTATGTGTCAACTCTTCCAAATGTGAATTCGGAGTTTCATCCCTAACTTTTCTCGGACATACAATCTCTGCCGAAGGTATACGTCCTCTTCAGGATCGTGTGGCAGCCATTCGTTCCTTTCCGAAACCCGTCAAACAGCGTCAACTTCGTCGTTTTTTAGGGATGGTAAATTTTTACCATCGTTTTATACCGTCCGCTGCTAAAATTCTTCTCCCGCTCCACGCACTTCTTAAACATCCACGTAAAGGTTCTGCTGCTTCTGTCACTGTAGATTGGAACGACGAAGCAACTAATGCCTTCACCGCCATCAAGGAAGCCCTTGCCTCTTCCGTGTTACTTATATTTCCATCCGACACAGCCCCGACTAGAATCAACACTGACGCTTCAGACTTCGCAGCTGGAGCTGTGCTGCAACAATTTATTGATAACGAATGGCGTCCATTAGCTTTCTTTTCTAAAAAGTTCCAGCCACCTGAAACAAGGTACAGCGCTTTTGGAAGGGAACTTCTCGCAATTTATTTAGCTATTAAGCACTTCCGTTACTTCATAGAAGGTCGGGAATATCAGTGTTTTGGTGAGGGACTGTTGAGTTTCTTTTTTTCCATTTTTTTAACTCACATTGAGGATAGGCTATTGTGAAATATCGGGAGCTCTACACAGATTGAAAGACATGTCACTCCAAAGGTGGCTGGCTTTCTGAAGACAAGGCGATGTGACCACCCTTGTATATTCATTGCTTCTACACTTCAGCTAGAATACTCCGTCCATAGGGTAAAAAGGAAAAGACAACATTGCCTGTCCGATAGCTCTCAATATCCCGATTCTCAAAGCTATCTTTCTCTTTAAAAAGATCAGTGTGATAACTCGTGCAAACTGCGCTCGGTCATCGCGCAACTCGTAAGATGATCTTGTATTTGCATAGGTTGCACTTCTTCTAGCGAACAATCAAGGTACTGTAAGAAATATTATTTTGGCTAGATTTATTCCACACTCTTTGCGATTGAGTGCAGAACGTCTCTCGTATATCATCCTCCGTCCAGATAGTACAAACCCCCATGCGCACAGAAAAGCGTGTTCACCACACCATTGCCTACGTATCGCAGTGTCGTGCACCGCAGGGAGTAACTTAGGGTGTTTTCAATTTGTTCAAAGAATAAGAGATGAAGAATATGGTCCGTCTGGGCACGTCCTTAGGACGGATCGTTAAGCACGTCGGAATATCTACTCAGTGTCCATAAATGTCCAAAAATATTCCAATATTGTTGCTATAGCCAGGCACCACCTGGTCCGCAGCCCTACGTTTCAGCAATTATTCCACCGTTCGGTGCAACGTGGGGTATGACGCAGGTACACGTGGACTCTTGAGTCGGCCTTTAGCCACCGTCATGGTTTTCATCACTGATAATTTTATTATCTGGTGGCCATAGGAGTGACGGCTTCGCTCGGATGGGCCATTGAGAAGCCAATTTATATCACATGTGCGTTAGAATCACTAGCCAAGACGGAGACAATTGTCAGGCATTGGGTGTAACACACTTGGAGTATAGGCGCAGGCTGTGTGGGTACGGCTATTTCACCTCGACGGGTTGCTCGGTCGGGTCCATCAGACCAAGGGTTAGGTCAGTTTGACGCTCTCGCTAGCCTCTGGAAAGGACCTATATGAGCTCTAATCGCGATCCAGAGACCTTCGTTTCTTTTGGACAGCTATCATCACCGCAAGTCAGGCATTGTGAGAACGGTCGGTTATGTCCGGCTAAAAATTGCTTCTCTTATGCTTCCATGGGATCACACGGAAGGTTTAGGTACACGAACACCCGTTTCTGCTGAATAATTCTCTCGGTATCAGCCACATCATAGTACAAAGAGCACCTTAAATGCTCCTCTGTTCTGAGACATCAGTCTATGGCATCCCAACTCACGGATTACTCGTGGTGAGTTGTTCCTATAGTCTTTCGCTCTGCACAAAGGAACTACGATACCAGCACCCTTTTCCTGGGCTCGCCTTCGTCAGTGGTAACTGGAGCTCGGAAAGCTATCTTTGCCCCGTCATCCACTCCCGTCCCAATCCTATGCCTGACGGAGATGGAGACTTGTACTTCACGTTATAATTCGCATGACTACACCGTAGTTCCGTTGCAAGCCCGCTAAACGACGGATCCCTAGTCTTTAGTATTAAGAAACGCTATCGAAAGATACTTCAGGCGGTGTATCAGAAAGAGGACACGAGAGAATAATATCCCGCTTTGAATTAGGATTCAAACGGCATTATTTCGTAATCATGAACCTCAACTAGTCGGTAAAATGGGCTTCTTGGACCGACCACATCTTTCGTCACCGACTTGGTTTCTGCTCCCGCATCCATCTACCTCTCACTTCGGCAAGATAGACAGTCGCACAGTTCATGGCAGTCTCACTGATTATTTACATGACTTCTGTTCTCCCAACCTTGAGAGCTCTTGTGCCAGAAACGACGTCACACACGTTCAAAACATATATAGATCACTCCTTCGACAGCGTCAGTGCTAGCAAGCACCACGCTATCGGAGTCAGTTCCTGCCTCGCCAATGCTCCCTATGTCAGGACACCTGTTTGTCGCTCTCTGACGTCCACTTATACCGATCTGCTTCAATCCAGATCGAACCTCGAGTTCTACTCGCGACAAACCGTAACATTGTCGTGTCTACATCGTCTGATATAGGTATGAGGAACGAACTGACTAATCGGCACACTGTACGGTCCGAATTATATACTGCTTCGCCAGATCTGCACGGGAACGACTGCTCGGACTGTTCAAGAGAGGGAGACATAATGGACGCGAAAATTTAAGTCAATTTTTGAGAAGATGGTACAACCAGAGAGATGGGATGTGAAATCCTGGTAATTCAGGTCTCATTATAACGGTCTCCGCTGTTGTCGCAGGTTGAATTGATCGTCCTTGCATTTCTCACTAGGTGCATTAGAAAGTCAGTATGAATGTCGTGGCTGGTCGGCGATTAATCGGCCCATCTACGGTTTTGCAGAACTCAATCATGCGCTATGGATGAATGTCGTACGTGACTCTCGAACATATGCATTCACTGGTCGAATGAACTCGCTCCTCTATAACTGTCATAAGAGAAAACTTAACAACTCTGGTCTTTGCATTGCTCATTGAGTCTATAGATATGTCTCGGCTGGCAAGACTGCTCGGGACGTGAAGGCTATATACATGCTGGTAGTGTTCGCTGCCGAGCAAGTACAGAGTTGATTCTAATGTGTATGAGATGAACAACTTATGTTCACCGGGTATGGTATGATATCGTATGCCGTGTAGCCATTCATGAGAGAGTACATTCGCAGTCAGGAATAAGGAGAATCGGTTTAATGTCTCATACTCGCGAATGCGTAAAAAAATATTAGAGTTCGCTATTTTTGATGTTATTTGGTTCTAAACCTAGGATTTTTGTGCCTTATATCATAAAGATGAATAATGATCACTCTTGTATGTGGAGTACACACCAGTAGCTGCACACAGATTATTTAGACGCAGGTAGAGATATAACTCGTTTTATGTCGCTTGCATGAATAATACCAATATGATAATTTGCGGTTGTGAGGATCTATTAAGAGTAACCATTTACAATATTTTCATTCAATTAATATAACGATCTATGCGCAAAATTTTATTGATTAAATATAATAGTCTATCCTAAATAGAATTGCTAATTATAAAGAGAAACCGATTATTGTCATGCGTAACTCTATTATGATCGGATTTTTATTAGCTCAATTAATTATATTATTTGTATTAGAATTCATTAACGACTATGTCGAGTTAGTCTCAATTCTTTATTATAGTGGTAATATAGTTGGATTACTCTCTTATTTATTGGGAGCTATATATCGGGTATACTATATGGTATCTATTATTCATTATTATTATGGATTAGTTTTATTATTTCGTTGGATGTGGTAGACAACTGTAACTGGGTTAAGGCTGTATGTTTCATTAATTGGTTCAAGGTATACGATGTCTTTTGGACCGGTTTGACCAAAAGTTGATGTTTGGGGTTCGGTATTGTCTGGAGCGGCGTGGTTTTTCAAGGGAGTAGTTTGGTGTCTCTGGACGCGGTGCGTTTCGGCTGGCCGCACGGTAGTGCATTGCGTCGCTACTTCCCCTGATGACTGCTCGTTTGGTTGGGGGTCCATCGGTACGCAGGCGTTTTGAGACGCCGTTTTGCCTGCGGCTCCTCTTAATTCGCCCGAGATGAAGTGATTTATATATTATATATATAGTTATATATAGTATATATATAGTATATATATAGTATATATATATAGATATTGTATCTATATATATATATATAAGGTATATTATAATATATAGTTTTATAATAGTAAGTTATATATAGTAGGTAGTATATATGATGATAATATATATATTATAGGTATTATATGAGGTATAGTGTGGCCGTCCTGGGCAGGGAGGCGCTAGCCCACGAGATACTCCTAAGCAGCCTCCGGGAAGAAAAGGCACTTTAAATCGTGAACGCTTGCACTCTCTTCAACATATCAGACTGCCTCTATTGAAGGTGGTTTCGAATACATACTTACCTCCCTTCAATTGATTGACGCCTGGAGTGACATGTGGCCAATGGAGTGGAACAACGAAACATTAAGCATAGCAACCATCAAATCAAGTTTCTTCTACTGAGCGCTACTCTGTTCGGTCCATTATTAATTTTAATTGGTGTTGACTGGATAGTCATAAAAGGACCATGAGGCTCTTCTTGTATTGTTCTTATTTATTTGGTTGAAGCTGGGACGAGTTCTAGAGGGTCAATCAGCTTCCTATTATTATTCTGAATAATAATTTAGAAGCTGCATTAACCCTCTTAGAATGTCGTCCATCAACCCATAATAATAAGAATAATACTTAAGAACCTGTATGGTCTTTTTAGACTTGTCCAGGTCAACGCAATAGAGATTTATAATTAAAATGCGCACATTGGCCCCTGCCAGAATGTCGCAGTCACCCATAATAATAATAAATAAGAATAATACTTTAGAAGCAGATAAGCCTATCCAGACTGTCCCAGTCAACCATAATATACTCGTATATTTTATATATATAGTATATTTTATTATTATATATTATATATGATATATTATATATATATAATATGATATATATTATATATATATTAATATATATATATTATAGTATTATTATATATATAATCTAAAATGAAAATAATAATTACAGAAACCGCAATTGTACGCCTCTAGAATGTCCAGTTCACTCATAATAAATAAGTAATAGTACTTGAAGAAGTCCGCATGGTCCTTTTAAGACTGTCCCGTCAAGCCATAAAAAATTAATAATAAGAAAGCTAAATTCTGCACAAATAGTTTATCACATTTGAAATAAATAATCATAAAGATTAGTACAGATATAATAGCTCATTAATACACAGTTTATAATAGCTAAAAACTACACGTTTCTTTCCTCGTTGCTTTAACGTTGCGCCCTGTCTTCAGCATATGTATGTCTTTTTTATAAGGGTGCAAAATTGTAGACAATTTCAAATACTGGCCTAACATATCTATTATACGAAATTATACAAAAACAATATATTATATTAAGGTCTGGAGTCGGCTATTAAATTTTCTTATTTTTACCCTAGGCCTATGCTCTGGGTTCAAAATCTTACAATGGAAACAATGATACAGCACACTAAAGAATGTTACGAATTCTTTTAAAAATATCTCTCAAATTGTTGAAAATGGATAAAAAAAAGTATAGTTAAAACTTCATAATATATATAGTTCTATTTTAATTTTTTATTTCTATATGAAGTTAAATCACATTTATATATAATAAGGATGAAGAAATGTAATAAAATGATGGAGGCACAATTTCAAAATTCAATACAATCAAAATCATACATTTATTTATAAATAGAAATCAAGTAAATAAAAGTTACTTTGATTTTTTTATTGATGTTTATTTACGTGCATCCCTTGAGTAGAGTACAGAGTGGTCGAAGCCTTTTCAGTGACCTTAATGTGTGCACACCTGACCTGGCTCTCACTTGACAGCTACTCGCTCTACTAACTGACGTCTCTTCCAAGGTTTCGGAAGAAGCGTAGTGTGATCGCGGCAATTGATCACTGGGGGGAGTTTCTGTGGCGTCTGCGGAGGAGGCTGAGCCCCAACCTGAATGATGACTCCTATAAGGCCAGCTCCGGAAGTAAATCGTCACTTTATCGCGACCACGCTCACTCTCTTCAACATCAAATCATCACTCTATGCAGGTGGTTCTCAAGACAAACTAACTTACCCGTTCCCTTACAATTATTATATCTTATATGTATATATATATATATTTATTATATATATATATATAATTAATATATATTAAATATATATATATTATAAAATATATATATAATATAATATATTATATAATATATAATATATATATATGATATATATATATAATAAAAACATTATATATATTCAATAATTATAATATATATATATATATAATATTATATATATATATATATATATATATAATATATATATAAATAATGTGCAAGAATGGCCTCGATCCTGGCAGTTACCGATATAAACGCTTTAAACGATTTTATAGTTTAATTTTTTTAATTATTAAATTTTTGGGGGGTGGGGAGAGAGATAAACAAATTTGTCACTTAAGCATTTTAGGAGGTAAATATTTATTAAAATATATTTTTCCTATATAAAACGTAAATGAGATGGACTTTTATGAACTGATCACGAATATAATAACCGTTTTGAATCTGATCAGCATTTATCGAAAAAACCCATCTACGTTAGGGCTAGGTTTGCGGCAATATCGATTCATACAGGTTAGGTCTAGGTTAACAGCAACGTTAATCCACACAGGTTAGGAATAGGTTCACGGCAACGTCTATTCTTACAGCCCACCAAAGTCGTTAGCAGTAATTGAAGGCAGTATATAGAGCTAGGTAGAGTTAAGTTTTTGTTGGGTTCGTTAAGGTTCCTCTAACGAACCCAAAAACCTTAACCTAACCTTACCTAGCTCTACTGCCACCAACTGCTGCTAAGGCCTGAGGCGGGCTGTATGGATTGATTTGGCCGTGAACCTACTCCTAACTTGTATAGATTAATGTTGCCGCTAACCATACCTAACCTGTATGTATCAATGTTGACGTAAATCACATTGTGGTTCATTAATTATTAGTTTATGACGTCATGAAATATGATGACATATTTCCTTGTAAACAGTCTTCGATAGGTAGCCCTCGAATAAAGGAGAGGATATGACTTATAACTATAATTTTTTGTTTAAAGGCTTAGGCAGGGGAGGAATATTTATTTGAGGATAGCCTTAGGTTAAAAAGTTTTTTTTTCAAAGAGCATTCATAAATACGGGATTGAGTTTCCCTTTTTCCTCCTTATATATTCCCATATACCTCAATTTCGAGACGTCATCATTGGCTTTCAGCACATTTAACCACCCTGCTTTTTATATTTTAACCGCTTGATTATACTACCTCTTTCAATTTTCCAACTCACTCACGTATAGACATTTCACTTCCTACTTTAGCACATCCACATGCTTCTCTTGCACTACTAACAAAGGACTGCTTCATTTGTATCTAGATTTGCTCAGTCACACTTTTATATATTCAACTGATTTAAAATCAATACTTTCGCACTTACGTCTCAACCTATCGACTGCCCCACTTCTTTGCATTCAGTTTACAATGTTGTTTGGAAAATCTCCCGCAAGCACCACATTGGTCCCAATCGTTCTTAAATACGACCCGGACATGATCAGCGTATCAAGTCCAGTTGCAGTTGAACTTGGGTACCACTGCGACTTGCTCTGTTTAGAGTCTAAATACAAGGAACCATTCCGTTCTGATCGCCTATTGTTACGATGTCCCTCCTTGTAATTGCCTTTTAACGGAAGCGGAATTTCGGGAGGCCTTCGGAAGGTGCAAGAATTAATGGAGCGCTAGGGCCGGATCGCATCTTACCAGATGATATGCCACCACCACCTGTTCGGCTCAGTATTTCTCCTCACCTCATACGAACCCTATCTGTTGGCTAGAGAGAGTATTTTCCCACCCCGTTTGGGCAAACGGCGCAGGCATCGTCCCTATTCTCAATCCCGGGATTCGACCCGAATTTGACAACAACCCACCTATTGCATTAGCGTGCCACACATGCAAATTGATAGAAAATAGTTTCCAATCACCTTCTCCCGACTCTGGACAAAATCCGGGCATTCTCTCCTCTCCAGTTTGGTTTTAGAAAGTGCCATTCTACTCTCGACCTGTTTCTTCGCTTACATCATGACATCCAAGAAGCCTTTTTAAACAGCAAAACAGGACTTGACTTTATTTTTTGACCTTGAGAAGGCATATGATTCACATGGAGATTGGAGGTCCTACAAAAACTTCATTCCCTGGGCCTGCGGGGTCAGGTCCCCCTTTTTCTCCAGAACCGTATGACAAACGGATCCTTTTCAAGGTACAGTGCAACACTCTTCTCTAGAGTATTTCTCATGAAAGGGGTGCCGCAGGATAGTGTCCTCAGTACTTTTCCTTCTTCCTTATAGCTTTCCTCTCGATCCATCCATGCCTCCACTAACTTAATCTTACATAAAACAACATGATGATCTGATATTCCAATCCCCAACCCCCTCATTGATTTAACGCATCACATATTTCAACATCTTCACCACCACAAAATTAATCATACTTTTTACTTCGATATCATCTTTACGTACCCCAACGCTCGTATACTTATGAATGCTCTTGTGCCCGAAGAATGTATTACACGCATACCTCTCCCCCTCAGAGAAGTAAATCACCTTCCTATCTTTCTCATTTTCTCCAGCAACCCCAAAAGGCACCTGTTATATCATTCCTTTTTCGATCACCTACCCAACCATTTAAGTCGCCCAACATAATCAATCTAGAACTCCTACTCACCCCGTTCAACACATTATTCAGTATTATCCCAGGATTAGTTCACTCATCCTCAAGCGGATCACCCCCTCAGATTGGATGCATATGTTTTAAACAATATCTTTACTTTTTATTAACTTAAATTTAACCATAAAATTATAGTACTCACACAACCAAAATTCACCATAGCTCTACGCTGCAGGTCACTCATCACAATGGAAATTAATTCTCTCCGCTCCTGCACACACACATTTCACACCACACCACTCGTCTTCACAGCTTTCCTTCATCTTTGTTTTTCACATCAAGCAAATCAAATTTACCCTTTGCTAAATACATCCATCACCTCAATCCTCATCATTTATTCCTCTAAAATTCAATGTACCCAAACGATTCATACATTTCGTCGAAAGATAGGAGGAGGCTTACGACGGTTACGATCATCTCCGAGGCATGCATTACCATTCCTGGAAAAAGATAAGTGGTAGTGGGTAGTGGGTACCAGCTCAACCACCAATGTTCAATAAGTCGCCTTTTACGACACGCAGAACATGCTCTGTGGGATATATGAAATAGTAATAGTAGTGTTTTTATGGTCTGTTTGTGATTCGGAGAATCTATCCCCGTGTAGAAGAGTGTAGATATGAGAGCAAAAGGGGCCAAACATTGGGGATTAGAGTGTCACGGGATGGTTACCCTACCCCAAATGCCGATGGCAGGTAATATCATATATATAATATTAAGATATTATGTATAATACGTTTCTATAGATTATTGATCACTAATAGGTATATCTTGCTATATTTATATATAATATCTATTATTACTATATTATACTATAATATATTATTATTTGTATTATTCATTGTGGCGTTCTGGTGCAGGAAGGCTTGCTAAGCACCATTTGAATGTATACCTAAGTCTTAAGCTTATCCAGGGAATGCAAACGCCACTTTATCGTGGACAACTGCTCTCTCTCTTCAGTTCATCCAAAATTTCTTGTAATTGAAAGGTGGTGTTCAAAGACCAGAGAATTTTTTGAACACCTTCAAGTTTGGGATGACCTTATGAGTCAACCATAAACCTTATCAACCATTCAATTATCAAATTTCTTCTGTTGAGGGCGCTAACTTCTGTTCGATCATCCTGATAACGCCTGTTATCGTATCTTTCTCTATATTTTACTGTCTCAAAAGTTTCTTGAAGGTGCGGACGCAACCTGCACGTTAAGAGTACGATGGTCGAATCACTTCTTCAAGCGACCTTAATTGTGTGCACCCTAGCTCTCAAACACTCATGACTATCAACTACGTTTTTTTACTACCCGAACGTATCCTTCCAGGTCACGGTTAAGTCGAGTTGATGCTTACGCGCATTGTCACTGGGTGTGAAGTTCTGAGGCGTCTGGTGCAGGAGGCTGCTAGCCCACTGGAAGGTAATCCTAAGAGCTTCCGGGAAGAAACGCAACTTATTATCGTGCAGCTGCATCACTCTCTTTTTCAACTATCCAATATTCTTCTATTGAAGGCGATTATTCAAGACCAGAGAATATAACCCCTTCAATATTTATTTATAAAGGCGACTTGCTCACTTTTCATCGTTACCATTTCCAAAAATGAGACTGCATCATAGCCGACACTTATCTATACCAAACCCACATTTCAGACATCTCTTTCTTTTTCGCTTAAAATCCAAGTTTCCTGACTAATCTGGCTACATTCCACGCACTCACTCAATATCCAGAACTTTAGTACGCTAGGCGCTAGTTCACACTAATCAAATAAACTAAAAGGAAAGATACATAAAAATCAAATCAATATAGATATTCAAACGCGTCTCATTTTACTAGACTAGTATAGGTAAAGCAAATCCACTTTCTTTTTATACTACTGATTTCCCTTCCTTTACCGAGGAAATAGGACATTTCAATAATTATTACAATTTCTTAGAAGTCTTTAGTATTATATTATCTGATATATAATACTAAAGACTTCTAAGAAATTCGGCTTTTATGAACACCGTAAGCTTTTGTCTCAATTTCTCCCCCGAAATTGAGACAAGCTACTTAATAAACTTCGACAAAATACAGTCAACGCGAACAAATCAATAATGAAATAAATAGATCTTAATGATATAATAAACCATTTAATTACCACCACTCCAAAAAAAAAAAGGTAACTGGCAACATTTTATCCAAACACTACATTCCCCCCCCCCAAAAAATAAATAGAAAAAATTATAACGTAAAATACAGAAATTCCACACCTCTTACACACACAACTTCCCCAGACCCATGAGTCAATCTACAAACTAAACAGAATACCCAACCCAAAATACAATATGTGGGACACATCTCAAAAATGTTATAAACCAACAATTTCCGAAAATGGGTAAGCAAATCACGCAACTAAAAACAAAATAGACCAACCCCCCCAATTCACCCCCCTGAAGAAGTATCCAACCTAATCAAAAACCTTAAAAACTCAAAAGCTAAAGTACGTCTAAATCACATTCACAACATTCACCTAAAACGCTTACGACCTTATGCAATTATAGCACTAACACAAAAGTTTCATGTCGTACGGTTAAACAGCATTCTACCCCTTTCAACAAACATGCTCATAATACTAAACAAAATAAAACACCCATTAATCCCGCTTCTTATAGACCTATATCCCACTTTTCCATCGTATCAAAAGTATTTGAAAAACTAATTCAACTGACAATCTTCGACATACATCCCCTTGTCAGAATCGTCAAAAACGGTTTCAAGACAATAAATGTTTTCTACCAGAACACTCCTTAGAGACTTTGACCAAAATCCCCCTCCTCTTCGCACATTATTCTTAGCTAGTCATCAACAAGGCATCCAATACACCAGTCACACCTTAATAGACAAAATTCTAAACACAAACCTTCTTACCAAGGAAAAATAAATAAAAAAATAAATAAATACTAGCAAGTTTTCTGTGAGAACAGCCAGTCACCCAGGGATCACCATTCCTCCCGAACATACAAACTATAAAACGGAGTTCTCCAGTGAACTCGCATATTTACTTTTAAGCCTCTTTATGTACGACCTACCTAATCCTGTATCCCTCCCCCTCGTTTTAAAATTCAAAAGCTATGCCGATGACCTATCACTGTCCCAAGTACATCCATACACAATACTACTAAAGACCAATAACAATATTTTGCCAAACTCGAACAATGGCTAACTATAATCAGAGTGAGTGTGGTACTAGGCTCACCAATTTTAATGAAATTGATCTAGTGTCCAGCTCGTTCTGATCGGAGGATCAGGGGTTTCGTCAGAGCGTTCAGACAGCAAATTTTTAAGAAAATCGGTAGCCTGATATTTGAAAGTTAAATCTTTTGAGGGAATATAGCGTTCCTCTAGAGGGTGCTCTAACACGATGTTTATTAGTAAAGGTTCCTCTGCTCAGGAACATAATCTGCAGATGGAGAAAATTGATACGAAAGCTTTTATTGGATCTGGCGTGTCGCCTCTCGGATGTTCTTAAGCCTTATGAATAGTTTTATAATCTCTTATTCAAGGGAAAATTAAAAGTTGAGGAAAGTGACGAAATGGTTTGAGAGTGTGATGGTGTTGACGCAACGAGGACAAACAGGTTTGCCGGAGAAAGAAATGAAATATTTCTTGGGTACCCAAATTCTTGACACCCGAAACATCGCCTAGGGCATGGAATGCATGTGCGAACCGTAAAAATAGCGAAACCTATATTAACAATAGAAAATATTGCATTTAAGATTAAGAGCAGCCTGGAGTTGGCATTTCTTTAGTGGGAGGATATCTATATACTCCATAAAAAGATTTATCTATCTTTGCAAGTAAGCCAGCACATCTGGTACAATTTCTGCTTGTTAAAACTGTGTCTTTTGAGGCATTGCGTACAGCATCAGAAACAGAGATGAAGGGGATTGCTTAAATGTGACAATTATGTTACTGCCAAATTCAAGACTCCTAGAAGCGGCTCGTATTAGGGGGTGGGGAAACAATTCTTCATTGGTGCTACTCGAGGATCATTTGTGCCAAAGGAATCCTCCGGAGCATCACTAAGAATTAGAAGGTTTCGTGACCCAAGCCTTAGATGTCGGGGGAACTTAAATAAAAATAATTGGTATATTGCCTATCCAAGTATGCCCTGAGGAGGGTACGAAAACAGTTCCAGAAGCGGCTGATGAGCTGTAATGTATTATTTCGGTTTCCACGTATGAGTCATCATCAGTGGCGCATTGTGATTAATAGATGAATGAGAAGACGTTAAGTCGTAGATGTAGCATCCTGGAACATGGGTGAATTCACAAACCAGGTCATCTACAAGACCATTAACCCTCGCGACTCCCCGCAGGTCTTTTTTGGCCGACACTTTTTTTTTTTATTTTGAAATTTTGAAAACTTTTTTCTGTTCAATTTTTTTTCGTTCTAGGTATTCCTCAGAGAGGAGTTGAAAAAGAGGCTACAAATTTCAGACTGGGGGAAAAAAAAAAAAATCAAAATGAAGTTCGTGTGGGCAAAATTTGACCCACACGGAATCGCGCGGGGCTCCTGATATAATATTTAAATTATGAATGACCATAATTCTAACTAGTTGTTTTGCTACAGTACTCGATTGAGTACAAATCTATAAAATAACTGCCAAATATGAAGATCTATCAATGTACAGTTTGTTTTTTACAACGATTTTTATAGTAGTCTATGAAAATAAACATACAATTTTCAAATAATATTTAAAAATAATACTAACCAATATAAATTAACAAAAATACTCTAGAACAACTGCAAAAGGTCTAAAATAAATAATGCGTTTAAAATAAACCCCAAAAATAATAAATTAGTCCAAAAAAAAAGGTTTCCAAAATGTGTGGGAAAAAGTGACCCAAGCGACATCGGACGTATGTTTTGACCACGCGGAGTCGCGAGGGTTGAAGCCCTCACTTAGTCCTAGCATATGAGGGGCCAGGTGGAGTTCCTAAATGAAAATGGTTCTCGACAGTTGAAGAGCAATAACTTATTTTTGGATTTTTCATGAAATTTATCTTCAGCTTACTCCTTCACTTTAGTAAAAATCAAATATAACGATGAAATGTATAAATAAAAACTTAAATACAATTGGAGTGATGAATAAAAAGGTATATAAGGAAATGGGGTGTCTTGTGTGTCGCATTGGATCCCAGTACAGAACCTTTCACATCTCTTTCTATAAGGGCCTGAAGGGAGAAAGGGCTGGACCCTCTTAAAAGTGTCGAGTTGCGGACAACAGTAGGTAGGGGTATATGATGGGGGAAGTAATCCAACACATGAAATGAGAACGGGAAATGCCAAAGAAATCATACGTGGGGAATAGCTAACTGAAATGAGTAAAAGCAGGCTTCTTTGAAAATATCTTAAAGGGATATCTGAACCCCCTCCACCCGTTTTAACATGTTAATGATGGGGGAAAAGGTTTATTTAATAATAATAAAAAAAAAGAGTAATAACACATATGAGAGGTAATACTGACTATTACCGATTTTCCAAAATAATAATAACAATAAAAAAAGACTAAAAATAGAGAATAAAATTAATTTTAGATAAATACCAAAAATAAACTTTGAATAACAATAAAAAGCGGATCGGGGACCAAAGAATAAAAAATATTATTTAACGTACAGTATTGAACATTAAAATAAGCTGTAAATTCTCTTATCGTATAATAAAACCACCAAATGATTTGCATTGGGAAGAAAGAGAGTAAAAAATTCTTTAAACAAACTAAAATATTCTTGAAATATATTAGAATCTTGAATTTCTTTTAGTTGTGTAACTCTTCAAGTTGTTGGAATTCTTTAAATTCTTGAAACTCAAGCTCTGGAACTTTTTCAGAGTTCCCACAACTCCTGAAATATTTTTCATTACAACTGACTTGCAACACTCCAAAATATAAAATGATTAAACAAAGAATATGAAATTTTTTTGAACTCAGAGACAAAATGAGGCAAGAACAAAAACTTTTGGCTGAATGGATACCACCACTTACTACATAAGAAACAAAAAAGAACATTCGCGAAATTTAATACGGGGGGGGGGAAAACCAGGAAGACTAACTGGAATGAAAATAAAAAAAAATTCTCTATAAAATTTATAAAAATACAAACTGACACTGTCATATATAAAAATAAAAATATTAATAATAGGTAACGAGTTTGTTCACAGCACCGGTTAAAGACTGTATAAAAAAAAAATAAACTAACCTTCTGACTATTATATCACATTATATATATCACTATTATTTATTGGACAATAACATGTTTAATAATAATAATAATAATAATAATAATAATAATAATAATAATAATAATAATAATAATAATAATAATAATAATAATAATAATAATAATAAAGTTACTGCCCAACATGGAAACAACATTGCTTTTCAAATAGCATATAAATAAAAGTAATGGTAACTCTTCTGAATACATATGAAAATATCGAGCCAAAATAATTATTAAAATTGAAAGAACTTTCCTTTTCAAATAGTGTACAAAATAATAATTAAAGGAAAAAAATATACCATAAGAACTAAAGTTTGACAATGACCACTTATGTGAGCTAAGTTTGAACCTCATCTCATTCTGTAACGGTGTCAGTCTCCATTTTGATGTTTGATACCGAAGCATCGACCTCCCCAACGTCCAACGTCTCCATTTTGATGTTTGATACTGAAGCATCAACCTCTCCAACGGCTCTGCAGGAAGCGGGCCAGACAAACCCTAATTTCAACGTATACCAGTATTTAAATTTTATTAATGTTTTCCTCAATGTTAAGCAGAATCCTTTGGAGGCTGGTATTAATGGATATTCCGGAAGATCTATATATATATATATATATATAGTATATATATATATATATATATATATATATATATATTATATATATTATATATATATATATATATATATATATATATATATATATATATATATATATATATATATATATAATATATATATATATATATATATTAATATAATATATATATATATATATATATATATACAGAAATATATTATATATATATATATATATATATATATATATATATATATATATATATATATATATATATATATATATATATATATAGTATATATATATATATATATAATATATATATATATATATATAATATATATATATATTATATATTATATATATATATATATTCTTTCTTTCTTTATCTACTTTTTTTTCCCAAGATTGGGAGTAAGGTGCGCTACAAGCATCGGAAAAGAAAAGCAGTAGGAGAACATGACAAATGTCGAAAAGAAAGCCCAGCCTTACCGCCCTCTCTGTACCATTAATTAGTAAGAACTCGTCGCAATAAGAAAATCAACCCTAGAGCTTTTATGGGACCGCGACGATCCCAACTGAGTGATAAGTCGTCAAGTGGTAGGGTTTCATCCGCCTGGCCCAGGTGGGCCCCAACCATACACCCTTACAACACCCCGCCATTCTCTCCTATCATGCACCTTTCTTCTCGCCTCTGCCAAACTCACATTTCTCTCTTGCAAACATTCCTTTACTGACTCAATCCACTTTTTCTTCGGTCTCCCAGCCAGTCATTCCAACACACTCACCACTATACATCCGCTTAGCCAACCGACTATCATTATCCTTTCCACATGACCAAACCATCTCAACATACTTTCATTTATTCTCTCGTTTACCCCTTTCTTCACACCACACAACTCTCTAATATGTTCATTCCTCATTTTATCAATTCTTCTCACACCTAGCACGCCCCTAAGATTGTCCATCTGAACACATTGAACTTTAGATCTATACTTTCAATATTCCACAGACCATAGGTCTCGCTACTATACAATAACACACGGGTAACAACATACTTCTCATGCAAGACCCTAGCGCACTCCAGACTTTGTCCTTTTACATTCACCAACGGTTTAATTTTACCAGCCACCTTCCTACCATTCACAACTTTCCTACTACACTCTGCATCATCCGTTCCCTTCTCATCCAAACACATACCCCAAATATTTTAAACTAGACACTTGTTCCAGCTGCTTCCACCATATAACATAACTTCACACTGAGGGCTGTCCTCACTCACAACCATAACCTTTACTCTTATCTACGTTTACTTCAAGCCCTCCTTTTACATACCCTGCCAAATCTCTCTACCAATCTTCTCAACTCTCTTCAGAATTCACCAGCACAGAACCAAATTCAATCCGCATATAATAGGATAGGGCACCCTCCACGTCATCTTCATTCTCCATCATTCTAACACCATTTCCTGCCACCCCCACCTCTAATTCTTTCATAACCTCATCCAATCCATATACAAATTGAATAACCAAGGAGACATAACACAACCCTGTCTCACTCCGCTATTAATACTAAACCAATCACCTTTGACACCATTTATTCTTACACACGCCTCACTATCCTCATACATACTTTTGATTCCATTCAGAAGCCTACCACCAACACCATATATCACTAACACCTGCCATAGAGCTTCCCTATTAACCCTATCATACGCCTGTTGCAAATCCATAAACCTAAATACAATTTTATTCTTCTTCTCCCTCATTTTCTCAATCATTTGTTTCAATGTAAAGATTTGATCCACACATCCTCTACCACTCCTAAACGCACCTTGTTCTTCACAATCAGTCCTTCAGTCACTCGACGCACTCTTTCGACCAAAATACCAGCATATATCTCCCTACAACACTCAATAAACTTATTCCCCTATAATTTCTACAGTTCCCCTTATCTCCCTTACCCTTATATAAGGGTACTATTACTGCTCTCCTCCAATCCCTTGGAACTATACCCTCCA
>JABUQX010002619.1:20000-25000 GCA_015478945.1 Trachelipus rathkii | reverse complement strand
TATATACAGCGTCTACTGTTTACTTTCTCTTAGCTTCATACCAGTTTCAATACTTGACACGTTCGAGGCTGGTTCATAGACTATCGAATTATGGTAGCGCGAGTTTATAAATTTAATAACAGAATTTCAATATTGGTTATTCTCCGCTTTTAAGAACATCTTTTCAATTGGGTGCGTATTATTTATTTCTATAGTTTGTAATAGATTGAGTGATCTGCATACTAGAGTGATTAAAATGCTACTGGTCTTTGAGGGAGATGTTTTGTTTCTGATCCGGCCGGCATTAGCCATAGGGTGGAGACTAGCCAGCCAAAATGACTTAGAACACACCACAAACCGGAAGTTGCAACCGGATGTCACACACACACCAGTTTTGAAACACGCGATTTTTAAATCCGTCTTCTATTTACGTGCGTTCTGGTTGCTTAATACATTGTATATATATATCTCTATTATCGAAAAAAAATAACTTACTATAATCTAAACATCGATTAATCACCGAGTAGAGATCGACATTGACCAGCTACTGCCTGAGAGTAATGTCACAGTCTTTCTAGCTTCTAGCATCAGTATATAATAACATCACGAATATACCCGATATAAGGTGTCTAACTGCTATGTCTATAAGGGTATAGGGAATCGATTGCCCGTGATGGATAACGGATCGCTGGCACTCATACCATTCTTTAGTACCCCGCCCCCTTTTCTAATGCCTTTTAGCATTGTATATCGTATGTCCCGAATAGCCCTAATATAGGTGTCTAACCCTATGTTATAAGGTATGGAACAGAATAGCCTGGTATCTATAACGGTATCGAAGCACTTCCTAACATGCGTGACATGTATGAGTTAGAACCTCTACCACCCTTTCTAATGCACCGACGCACCCGTTTTCTATATTCGTATCGAATTGCCAGTACCCTTACGTACGCAATCCATTAATGACCACAGCGCTGGGTAATCGACTATAAGAACAGCGTTATGTAACTATGACGTCAATTATCAGCCGCAATTCCCCGTGGTTGTTAAGTTTTTTCGACGGGTGTCCTGAAGAATCGAGCATGTGCCTGGTATGGTCATTTATGTGAGGGCATATGCACTCCCAAGCATAGTGACTAACCCTTGTTTAGAGGGTCTGCGATTCGATTCTCTAATTCTAAGCGCGAATAATTAGCTATTCAATCACATGCTCACCTTTAGCTCACTATTCTTTAGACTCTGTCTTGGCCTTGACTCTGCACACTTTAACTCCACTGCCTTTTAATGGTATTTGAGACACTCAATTATATTACGCTTTACTAAGTATGAAAATCATCACTCATATTCAAAACTGGATCCTACCGATAGGTCAGTTAATGCTGCTGCGCCTGCTTACTATTTCTCTCTGATAGGTTCTACGTACACGCTATCTGTCCTATATAGATGATTAGTTTTAGTTATTTCTATATTCTGAATGTCCTAAAACTTCCTAAATAACGTGACTTTGTGTAAGGCTAGATATATTTTTTGTAGAGGGGATAAAAGAAAAATCTGAAGTTATAAATGAGTGATAAAGTAATTTGAGCAATTAAGTGCGACAACACACTATGCAGGCGGAGTGGAGCGGAGGACGGAGGCCAAGACTGGAGCTTCTCTGGTCACCATGATCACACATTGAGACCAATATTGAGTGTATGTTTAATAAAATTATGTAACGAATTTTAGATTAATAGCATAATACACTGTAATTTAGTGGGTTTCATAACCCCAAAAAGATTTGAGGGTCCCCTTCACTAGAGGGCTAGGTCCAAGCATCTAGGATAATAAAGTCAAAAAAAATCACAGTATAGTGAGAAGGGCAGAGAAGAAAAGTGCGAGAACGGAGAAAATAAGTATTAGGCTCGAGAAGGTATTATAAGAGAAAAATAACAGAAGTAAAGTAATGACAAAGAATCATCATATATATGTGAGAGACAAATGAGTAGACCACACGCGGATGAAACGAGGATACACCCAAAGTGCTAGCGAAGCAGATAGTCTTAAAGATGAAAAGGTACTTTTTACAGATGAATAGCATTTTAGAAGAGGGTCAGATGTAGTGCATAGAAGAACAGTCTGATCGTGTCAGCGCACGAAGCAAGACAAACACGTGATATGCAGGGAAATCAAATAGGTACATGCACCACAGCGTTAGCGAGGCCGGAACTAATTGCAGTAGCTTGATTTACTTCACACACCATGAGTACAGACAAAATAATAATTCTGATACCCATGACTGACTTGAACAGGTAAACATAGTTTTTACACAAACTTACATTATATATTTTAATATATATGAGTTCACACTGAGTAGATGTTATTAGAGTGAGCTATAGTCAACAATAAGAGATTTATTTAACACGCTTCAAAGAGTGATGATAGGACCCTCGACATAGAGCATGATTATGGGTGCACTAACACACCAGACACAACGTTAGTTTTACCCTTTAGCAACATGAGATATATTAAAACAGCACGAGATAAGCCTATTAATAATAGCTATTAGACGTACGCTCCTAATCAATGTCAACCCTATGCTGTGACCACAGTGATGTGACGAGCAGTGTATTGACAATCAAGCAGAATATCGCTATCTCCAACTCTATATCTATGAGAAGATCTTTATATCTCATAAGAACGTTATAATAATAACTCGTACAGCTACACTCTTCTTATCTATTAAACATATGCACTCACACCACTGGTTGTTTTTCGACCAACTAAGGCGCCTCAAGTCAAAGGTCTTGCACAGAGCGTTGTATTTGAAGATGATAAGTTTGCTATATTTCATAAGACGAAACAAACTCCCCATTGTACTAGAAGATATGAATGTGGTGGGTGTGTGAGATATTATTAATCCTGCTTGATATTTCAATGTGTGTTACGATCGTTGTGTGAAATCGAGATCTATTATGCTATACACTAGCACTCACCAAATTGGTATATATCTAGAACTATGCGCAGTGAATTTATTAGCCAAAAAAACAATTAATTTATCAACAGAAAGCATTGTCATGAATTTCGTGTGTATAAGAATACGAGTTTACTCGTGAGTCAATAAATATTTGAGAAATTAAGAAAGTTGAAAGAAGATACAAGCTAAAATTAGAGTTAAGATGTAATAAATTATTACAAATGTGAAGGCTGAGATTATTTATTTTTCCGTTAATACTTAAAATTAGGCATCCGTTTTCTTCTATATTTTCCTTTTATTTTCATAAGTTTAACATAATACATTACTATTCCTGTAATTTAATTTTAATATTTATTCGCTAAATTTTAGTTTGCTAAAGTATTTTTTTATTCTTAAATCATTTTATTATAAGTGTTAAATGTACAAAAGTCTTTTATTGAAAAAACTTTTTTATTAAAATCTCAGCAAACGGTAGAAGCTGATTATTTTAAAACTTTTAATTTATATAAATTTTATTATTTGTTTATAAACAATTTGTTTCTTTACTAAAATTTTAAAGAAATTTTATAAGAAACATGTAACTCACTGACCCTATAGCAGTAAGCAGTAAAGGCAGTACGCAAGCGCCTAGCACTCCCCCTCTATACCCTGCCATTACCAGCGCTTGCTCTGTTGACTTACTGCTTCACGTTCATATTTTTGCATGTACTAAGCAAAAATATAACAAAATAAGTTCTTTTTGTAAGAGCATAACATATTATTAAAAAAAAAATTTGTTTTTCCTAAATTTTTAATTCTTTTATTAAAAATAATAGCAACAGTGATTAAAGTCACATTTTAGTGTCAATGCTATTAAAAACATATGCATAAAAACCAAGTTCTTATATATGATTTCAACATATATGTTATTAAAATCTTTTATTCTTTAATATTTATAGCATTAAAATGACATTCCTAACACACCTTATGTGTGAATAAACAATTAGCAATAACAAAATTCACTGCATAATACCTGCAAAGTAGTTAAAAACACCTTACAAACCTTAACCTAAACCTACTTTTCCAACATAACCTTAACATATCTGTGCTAATTTTCTCTATCATAAAAATATTTAACGAAACTTTACAAAAATGTACCATAACTTAACTATCTATCACTCTAAACGATAAATAAATGTCACGGTAAGCTAGTTAACATTGCCTAAATAAACTCAAACTGTCCTCACTTTTACCAACTTATCAAAGTAAATTTAACATTAACATTGGGAATTCTTAACAAAAAACGTAACAAAAATTTAACATAACCTAACCTAACTATCACGTTGAGCACCGAATAAATGAATAACGTAACAAAGTTTTAACTTGAAAACTGCGCTAAACATAAAAAAATTTATTATAACCAACATAACATAACCTAAACTAAGAACATAACGTGTCATAACATACCAGATATACCTTATGTACGAATAAACTACTTTCATTAACAATGTTCTCTTTTTATCATAGGTAAAGTAACTTACATTACCTAAAAAACTCAAACTAACTTCACTTTCCCAGCATATCAATGTAATAGTATAACCTAAGCTAAAAACATAACATACTAATATCACCTAAACTAAAAATATAACATACTAATATCACCTAAACTAAAAACATAACATAGTTGACATATCATGTCTACAAATAAACTGTCCCCGTTAGCAAAATTACCTCTAGTCTACTGCAAATAAGCTATCATCATCAAGCAAAACTCAACACAATCTAACCTTGCAGTCAAATCTATGTCACTTCATTTTTAATTTAACATTAACATTGTAATATTTAGCAAAAACGTAGCAAAAATTTATCATAACCTAACCAAATTTTCACACTCTTCAACGAATAAATGCAAACATATCAAAAAATTTTCCAGCTTTACTAAAGCTAGCATAACAAAACATAAACTAATACATAATGAATCATAACGTATCACAACAAACCTTACGTATGAATAAAATTGTTTCCGAATAACAATGTCACTGCTTATTGATGGGTTAAAAGCTAGTATTCCCCATAAAACTTAATAAAT
>JABUQX010002619.1:15000-17500 GCA_015478945.1 Trachelipus rathkii | reverse complement strand
TATATTATTATTATTATTATTATTATTATTATTATTATTATATATTATTATTATTTTTAATTATTATTATTATTTTACTTCCACCTACTACCGTTTGTTAGCTATTATTATACCAATTATATTATTATTCTACCTAAGAAAAAAATTTAGAAGACATATGCGTGTACTACACCCTTAAACTGACCTTATTTCAGAGATGAGATAAAAAGTTAATTTAACATTGACGCAATAACCCTAAAGTCCAAACTTTGATGATAACCCTAACTGACTTGAAAATGTGCATAAAAATTTAAAAAAAAAAAATTTTTTAAAATTAAAAGTTTTAATAATCATTAAATATTTATGACTTTGAAAAAAACGTTATTTAGATAGGTACGAAATATATATTATTTACTAAGCGCTGTTTAAAAATTGACTATGCGCTGCTGTAAAAATAACTGTAATGTTAGAGAAATGTTGGTAAAAAGTGTGAAATAGCAGTTAAATTTTGAACGATGATGTTTTAGATCTGCAGGTAAATTTATACATTGAACTTTTTAGTTTAGGTATATTATTATATTGAATATTGCTGGAAGATGAGGTTAGTCATCAGTTTTTAGGTTAAGTTAGTTACTCTCCCTTTAATAAGAAGTAAATATTGTTTAATGATTGCAGTGTTATTCGTGCTTAAGGTGTATTAGTATGTGTACATTATATTCTTTGTTCAGGTTATGTTATGTTAGTTTTGAGTAACGCAAAATTTTTTATTTTTTAAAAATTTATTCGCTGATCAGGAAGGCGACTAGATTAATTTGCTAAAAAATGAAAATAACATTAGGATCATGGTTGCAATTTAATTTTAAACTAACATTGCAGTGATATAGATATGAATGCATGGTAAGGCTAGGTTTCAGGGTGATGACATCATATTTGCCTTATACATACATTTAACTTTGCTATTGGTTACAGTTTGTTCGTAGGCCAGGATATAGCTAAGTATGTTATGTTTTAGGTGGGTGTATTTTATTAGTTTTACAGATGTTAAAACTTTGTTAGTTAGCATTTATTTGTTCGTGTCTGTGTGATAAGTTAGTTTTAGATTACAATGAAAATCCAAAGATTCATATTTTAATATATATAAATTTTCGCTAAGTTTTGTTAAAAGTTTACTATGATGATGCAAAATAACACTGTAATGTTAGAGATTATTGCTGGAAAAAAAGTATCAATAGGAAGGTTTTGTAAGGTGATGTTAGCTATTTACAGATATTAAGCATTGAATTTTGTTAATAGCATAAGACATTTATTCGCATTTGCGAAGGTATGTTAAATATTGCTATTTTTTTATGAAATAAACATTAAAAAGAATAAAATTACGCTTGTATAAAAAAAGAACATATTTTTATGCAATTAGATAAGATCCATAATGATACTTAAAAAATGATTTGAATTACTTATAGTATGTTAAATTAGCAATGACATGTTGCAGTTATGATAGGAAAAATGGGAGATTTGTTAGGTTTTATGGGGAATACTAGTTTTTAACCCATTAATAAGCAGTGAACATTGTTATTGGAAACAATTTTTATTCATACGTAAGGTATGTTGGGTATGTTATGATTTGTTATGTTATTAGTTTATTTTGTTATGCTAGCTTTAGTGAAGCTGGAAAAATTTTTGATATGTTTGCATTTATTCGATGAATAGTGTGATAATTTGGTTAGGTTATGATAAATTTTTGTTTACGTTTTTGCTAAATATTTACAAATGTTAATGTTAAATTAACAATGAAGTGACATAGATATGACTGCAAGGTTGGATTATGTTGAGTTTTCCTTGATGATGATAGCTTATTTGCAGTAGACATAGAGGTAACTTTACTAATGGTTAATTTATTCGTAGACATGATATGTCAAGTGTTATGTTTTTAGTTTAGGCGATATTAGCATGTTATGTTTTTAGTTTAGGTTATATTATTACATTGATATGCTGGGAAGGTGAGGTTAGTTTGAGTTTTTTAGGCAATGTTAGTCACTTTACCTATGATAAACAGAGAACATTGTTAATGAAAGTAGTTTTTAATCGTACAGAAGGTATGTCTGGTATCAATGACATGTTATTTCTAAGTTCAGATTATGTTTTTGTTGGTTGTGCACGTGATCATCCTCCTCAACGAGAGATTTGTGTGGTTTTGTTTTGGTTGGTATGTTTGTGGTTTGGTTTTTTTGGTTTTTTGGGTGTTTTTGTGTTTTTGTTTTTCTTTGTTTTTTTTTTTTTATTTTTTTTTTTTTGGTTTTTTTGTTTTTTTTGTGGTTTTGTCGGTTTGGTGTGTGTTTGTTGTGTTTTTTGTGGCTGGTTCGGTTTGGTTTGTGTGTTTGGGATTGTACTTGGTTTTTTGTTTTCGGTTTGCTGTTTTGGCATTTTTGGGTTCTTTTTTGGTGTTGTTTTGGGTTTTGTGTTTTTTTTTTTGGGTTGTGTTGGTTTTTGCTGGTTTTTTGGGGTTTGTTTAGTTGGACTATGA
>JABUQX010002619.1:0-2500 GCA_015478945.1 Trachelipus rathkii | reverse complement strand
ATTTTAAAAAAAAAACAATTTGATTAAAAATCAGACCTCCGAAGATTCCGATTCCGATTCGATTCAATAATCGATATTCAATAAATTTTCGAAAGGCAACTATAGCAGCTTCCTTTTGGAACGCAATGAATTTACTAACCGCTGGATATCATTAATTGGTGGTAGGGACAGGAAAATTGTTACCGTGCTGAGATGATGATTGGTAAAGGGAACCATCGATTTTGAAAGCAGAATATTTTCCTTGAGATTTGAATTTGATTTCCACTAGGTGTTAATGATAGCTTCTAAAGGGAATAAATGTTTTTTGGGGTAAAACATTTCATTGTTTTCCCAATAGTTCGAACCTGGACTGAGCGAACCTTATTATCATCTCCATAAATAAGCAGTTGAATAAATACCCATTTGCCAATTATGGTCGTGTCTTTTGACCCGGACTTTTAATAAGGTACGATGATTCCTACTTTCCCTATTTTTTTCCATGAGACTAGATATAGGTCTCTCCCTATTCTCTCAAACCATAAATACTACCTCTTATAACCACCGAGTCTGGGTCCTTTTCGAATTTCAGTAAATCGTTTAAGGGATTAATATAATTCTTCTCTGTAAGGAAATCGGTAGAAATGGTTTCGTTTAATACGAACTTGAAATTAGCCAACGTTTTTAAAAAACAGTTAAGGAAGTAGAGACACAAATCATTATCCCGAAGAAGTATATGTATATGCCTCGATTGGATATCATTAGCAATTGTCTGCCTGCTGTGTGAAATCAAATATTCCAAATTTTACATCCAACAGTCTTATAAGAGACAATTTTTAATAGTCCGAATTGACCTTTCCCACATACTTCCCATCCAAGGGCTGTATAGGGGAATGCGGATATGTTTAATGTGATTTTTACGCAAAAATTCGGAACCCACCTCTGATACAACAAACTGCTCGAGAGCATCCGCACCTTTATTGAAAGACCCCGAGCAATTGTCGCATATAAAGAATTTTAGGACTACAAATCTAGCCACAAAGCGTTTGGGACGATTGAACGATATGCTGCAAGACATATCTGGGGTAAGGTCCCAGATATGAACAGCTACGAAATAATTGAAGGCAGGTGTAAGGAATATACATTTTTTGAGGTTGGGTGGATCCTTTAATTTTAATGAAAAAATGTTTAGTAAAATCCACTCCAACATTTGAGAAAGGACGATAGAAATTGACTTGCGCTTTTGTGAAATTAGTAAACTTCGGATAAGAATAAGAAAAGCTGTTGAACTTTGTACAAGTCACACATTCCGATAAAACTCTTCTTATTGTATGACGAGCTGAAGTTATCCAGTAGCCCTTTAAACGAATGAAGATCAAAGTTGCTTGAATGCCGAGATGTTTACAAGAAACATGTGCATCTCTGACAATCAGGGTGGTAAGATGATGAGACTTGCCAAGGACTACTGGATTGACTATCTCGAAACTATAGTAGTTAGTGCGAGACAACCGTCCTTTACTTCTTATAAGACCCAAATCGTCCAAAAAGAAGTTCAGGCGAGAAACTAAATCAGGTGGTTTTGAAGAAGTTGATCCCGATTGAATCTCTCTCAAAAAACGAAGTTCGACAGGAAAACTTTCTTGTTGCATAATCTTGAGCAAGAAAAGTCGAGCTTTCCTATCATTTTCGATAGGATCGATGGAAGATGTGCCGAATTTGTAGAGTAAATCAAATTACTCTTAACGAAAGTTTTGAAAGGAAAGATACTTGGACATGTCAATTAATAGGAGGTAGTGGAGCTTGAATAACTTGTGAAGGTAGTTGAAAGTCCTTCCTGTAACACTCCAATGTTTGCTGATAACTAAGCAATACACTTGGTCTGTTTAAACAAGCTGGTTCCCATTCTCCATGGTTCGAGCTTCATGAATTTACGACGGGAACATAAACCACGAGTTTATAAGGTTTGCAGGGTTTCATTTGTTTTGAGTAGTTAAATGAGATCGGATATAAATTTATCGTTTCTCATAGATGAAACCATACTCTTAATGTCCAGTAATACGATTCGAACGTTAAAATTTGCTTTGTCCTGCCTATCTCCTCCGCTACCCATGCAAGAATGATTTGGAGTCAGAGAAATGTCGTTGACCTTTACTAAACATCTCTTGTAGGCTAGTCATGTTGTGAAAGGCATTTAAGCTCCAGAAAGATATGGATAAAAGCTCTAAACAAGGAAGGGTTTTTCCCTTGAGAGGAGCTACTTTAGATTTGGCCCACATTAACGAAGGACCTTGTTCTGGGGAGGTGATGTAAGCCGCAAATCCATAGCTCTTTGAACTAGCATCGCAAAAGATGTTAAGGGTTGAATTAGTCGATGAGGTATCAAAACAAAAACGTTGAACGAAAAGCTCTTAAGAGAGACAAGATCGGCTCTTAATATTTCCCATTTCTCCCTTTATTCAAGAATCGATAGAGTCATCTCTCAAGTCATTTTGTTTTCCATATGCATCTCATTAAGGTCGTCCTC
>JABUQX010002618.1:35000-40000 GCA_015478945.1 Trachelipus rathkii | reverse complement strand
TACCTAAAGAAGCTTCCCTCCTACAATAGGGCTATGCTCATGAAGTGTGAACTTTTAATACATATTATATATATATATAATATATATATATATATATATATATATATATATATATATATATATATATATATATATATATATATATATATAAATATATATATTATAATTATACAGTGGTGTCTCTAGAAGGACAGATCTTGGGATGATGCAAATGTAGCGAATTAGAAATAAATGATGATTATAATAATGATAATGATGGTTTTAATACCAGATAAAGTATAAATGCTTTCGCACTGTTTAAAATTGGTATTGTTGGTCATTTCTATTATTGTTAGTTTTTGCAGCACCCAAATCTGTTCTTTATAACCTCCACCATATATATATATATATATATATATATATATATATATATATATATATATAATATATATATAATAATATTATATATATATATAAATAATTCCCCTTAACTACCATACCCAACTCAAACAACACATGAACCGTAAAAGTGTTCATGCAGCATTATGTATCGAAAGTACGACGAAAGAACAGAATAGTGTGCGATGCAATGATAACATTTGTGAAAACATTGCATAATATCATGTTCATTATTTGATTACAAATATCTTTAGTGATGCAGCGTCAAATATGAACTTTATTTCAATTTATATCAGTAACTCTTTTCAAGAGCACATTCTGAAGCTGATTAGGTAGTTTTTTTTGGTAACAGCGCATTATCAGCTAACTGCTTAAAGAGTCAACAAATCAAGATAGTCTACAAATGTTTCTGAATGCATAATAAACTTGTGAGGTCAACAAGGTCAGTTAAGTTGAAGAACACATTCAGCATTAAGTAATTTTCTAGACCGTTATTGCCTTTTTGTCTTGGCTCGCAACTGCTAATAACAAAACTAATTGACGCACCAATTTTAATTGTTTGTGTGTGACGCTTGTTCTGCATTTTTGAGTTTATCAATCTATTTCTCTTTCAGTTTCAGAATATCTACACAAAAGTGATCAATATTGTCATTTACATCTAATGTGACATCACGAAGTTCTTAGTATAAAATTGACCTCCTAGATATTTGAAAGACGTTAATTCAAAAGTCCACATCAGAACACATTCAAAGGTATCAAAATTTGATTTATACACTGCTGTTAAACTAGTAAGTGCTCTCAGCTTTACCACTTCATTTCAAAAAAACCCCACTAATTTTCCCCAAAGCCCAAAAACCCCCCCCATTCGCGTTACGTTTTTTCGTAACATAATTCAATTCTCGCTGGAAGCCCGTCTTGACAATTTTTAGGCAGCGAGACAGGAGATCAGCTTTCAATATATTACACCGCTGGGCTTTTATATAATAATATACATGGGCTACAAAATTCGAGCCTGTATATCGATTTCAAAAGTTAATGATAATATTTGGCAGCACTTGCCTTCATGATCTACCAAGCAGACTCACTCAGAAATATATTGATCCATGCTAACTGGGTATTCTGATTCATATCCTCTGTTCAGTTCTACCCCTTATCGAATATTATATTATATTTGCATATTATTGAACATCGTATAATAAGTAGTGTCCATTACAATTTATTTCAGCGATATACCATCTATACCTGTGTGCGGCTTGTAGGGTAATAAGTGTTTGTAGTTGTTGTTATTGTTGTTGTTGTTGTTGTTGTTGTTGTTGTTGTTGTTGTTGTTGTTGTTGTTGTTGTTTTAAAACATATATATAAGAAATAAGCTTGACAGGCTCTTTATTAATAGATCAGATGTGGATGTTTGCTATTGTATTTAACAATTTTTATTTAAAATGAAAATTTCTTAAATTATCATGTTTTCTTTCTAATATTTCCAAGAAAGCCATTTCGTAAGTTAAAATTTTTAACTTTCTTTTATTTATGTATTAAACATGGCTGTATTTTTTGTATGTATTTAACAAAGCTGGTTATACAATAATAATCAATGTTAAAACAATTTATGTTAGATATTCATGAGAATATTCCATGGTTTATAACAGAGGTGACTAAGCCTTGACGTATGCCTAACATATAGATCATTAAATGATTTCATATGGAGCATTGTACTCGTGTTTATGGTTAATAATACAAAAAAAATGTTTGTAAACCTTCATAGAGAATATAAGTAGTAGGCACCTGAATATTTTTCATAAGGTAATATAAATAAACTTTCCAATCTTCAGCAACTATGCAAACGTGGATATCCAACTAGTTTTCTCGAGAACACAGTCCAAATATTGAATTAATATCACCATTCAAAAAACAATCAATGGGATCCTTCAAGCAATCTTGTCCACTCTGCTCTTCAATCTATATACAGCGATTTAAGCATCCCTCAAATATCAGAAGAAAAAAATCTTAACTTAAGCCGATGAAATATTCTTCATTACATAATACCCATCAATAATGCTCACAGACACTACCTACGCATTTGATAGCATATATACAACAAGAAAACTGGGTCAATTTCAACAGAATCTAAGGTCGTTTGCGATTTGGCAAGAATTCTCGCAAACGAAAGAAATTCTTCATTTTCTCGTTTGATTTGCCACATATTCTTCCAAACGGAAGAAAATTTTTGTTAATTTTCTGTTATCCGTAAGGTTGCAACGTTATCGAGATATTATTCTTAAGTTTGTGAAGTCACGGCAAAGCACGAACAAATGTTTTTTTTCTAAAATATTTTAAAGCTTTTGAACTCCTATTTTACTGTTAATATATTAATTATATTATTTCCTAAAGAACTTGTGAAATTTAAAAAAAAAAAAAAAAAAAAAATCACGAATATATCTTTGGCTGTTGATTTTCATTCTCCATCCTGAGTTTGTGACGTCACATGAAATCGTATATATATATATATATATATATATATATATATATATATATATATATATATATATATATATATATATATATATATATATATATATATATATATATATATATATATATATATATATATATTGGTAAAAAGTAAATTGTAACACTAATAATAATCCTTATTTATATCTCTAGGCCTTTGTATAAAATGTGAACAAAGTTAAAACTTAAGAACGCGCGCTTGATTTTTCATCGAAAATGAGCAAAAGACTATTCTTTAGTTTGCGAGAATGACTAGTCAAATCAAAAAGGTTTTGAGTTTCCCAATAAAAATCTTAAATCCTTCGACCACAACAAACACCACTCCCAAGTAATTAAACAACAATTCCAATATTGTACTTAATAAATTCTTAAATACTTATCCATGCTTTCAACAGTCACTTCACCTTCTTACCTCACATTCGCCACGTAACAAGCTCAGCAAATAATACTAAATATATTACGCAAAATATCCTTAAAACAAATTCGATAATGAGATATCCACTCTAACTCTAAAATTTAAATAGTTTGTAAGATGCATCCCCAGCATTGTACACAACCAAAGTAAAATGGAGCATAAACCTCAAAAAACTTCCAAACAATAGCCGACTGAATTAAAAATACAAAAATTTAACGCCCGATCTAAGATACATAATTCCGCACTTTACTTTATCACTTACATATGCTAGCAAGTAGCAACACAATTCTATGGCAAGACACTAAATCCATCCTTTTCATAATAGTCACTATAGCAACACAAATAGTCAAATAAGATCCCGTCCCTTATTTCATCTTTTATGACAACTATTCAACACGATTCTTCCCTCTCCAGATAACAACATAATAAATAAGCACACTTATACATTCATTACAAAGAATCTACAACCAAGTCAGTTCATCAACGCATATACGATAGACTAGCCAAACCCAAAACTAGCCCTCCGCAGAACTGAAATCATACTTGCTAGACTAAAATGGCAGGCCAATACTCAAACCCTTACAATACAAACATAGCTTTAACAAAAGCAAGAACACATCAAACTCACTCTTAAGATGATTCTTTGAACCTGTAAATACAGACCACCTCCATCTGAGGTACTCCGATCATACCTAACACCTTACACACTTCCAAATCAATTATTTGATCTTTGAACGATCTGTGGTTGCGACCTGTGGATCCGGCAGAATTCCACCAATGCAACAAGGGACAGGTGATAATATATATATATATATATATATATATATATATATTATATAATATATTATATATATATATATATAGTTATATAATATATATATTAATATATATATTATATATATATATATATATATATATATATATATATGATATATGTGTTGTGTGGTGTGGTGTTGTAAAACAGAAGAGAGAGAGAGAGAAATGGAAAAGAGTATTCTTCTAAAAAAAAAGGAAAATAATAATAATAATAATAATAATAATAATAATAATAATAATAATAATAAAATAATAATATAATAATAAATAATATAATAATAATAATAATAATTAATCAATAATAATATAATAATAATATGTAAAGAACAAAAGACTATTATATATCGGAGTAAAATGAAAAATATGCTTAACAACTAAAAAACACTAAAACAAGAAAAGAAATGAGAGATTTGAATAGAATATCAACAGAACAATTAGAAATATATATATATAATATATATATAATATTATAATATATATTATATATATAAAATTATATATATTATATATATATAATATATAATATATATATATACAATAGTATCCACATTTATCAAATCGGTGATTTTTATGTTTGCGAAAAAGTTTTAGTTAGATATTCCTTGCATAAATAAGATAATATGTTTCAAAAACATTCAACCGAAAACGCCTCGTTTCCAAAATACAAGGTGATGAAACTTATGTGGAACATATCTGATATATTCCATTGCCCGTCCCGTGCCACATCTCAACCTTTAATAATAAGCACAAATATACCGTAGGAAAGGTTACCTACCTGTATTACTAGTTCGATCTCGCCTCATTTATACCATATACTAGTCGTTGTCAGCAGTTCAATTCTGTGTTCAAGTGTCTGCTCATATTTTTCAAAATGAATAACAAT
>JABUQX010002618.1:0-5000 GCA_015478945.1 Trachelipus rathkii | reverse complement strand
GAGGTGTCGCACCAGCTGTCCGAATGAGAAACCATGTTCATGGCGTACCCTCCTTATATATAAAAAATTGTTTAATTCTAGAAGTTCGCGGTAATCTGACCTAGGATGAAATTTCTGCAGCTGATCTTTTACAAATTTCACAATGTTTCGATAACAAAAAGTTATGTGTACTACTCGTTTCATAGATATTTTTATTTATGCCCTTCCAAATCTGATGAAGATATTGAACAATGAAATATCTGCACCTTTTGAGGATATTATAGCGCAGAATCTAAGACATCAAAATAATGAGTTCATTATATGATGTCGACTAAGGTAAGAAAGTAAATTTCTTGTAAATATTTTCAATTCTGATACCATATGCACCCATTTTTGGTCCACATGTTAACACCGTGGTATCAAAACCACATAGCTTAATTCATCTTCAAATTCCAAATCTTGTAGCAATCAATCTACAGTCACAATATTTTTGCCTGCTCTCTTTAGGAAGCTTTAACGTACAGCCAAGAGCTTGATAACCTCCTCAGATAGCCTAAAATAGGTAACCTATTTCTACCCATTCAAGTCCAGGTTAAATCATGGTACAAGAGATTTGCCGCTTAGATCATCAGAATATTTTTCCGTTATATCTTTTCTTTCGTTGAAACGTGCTTTTGCTTATAACCACCTCATCAGTATTTTTTCCAAGAGAAAAACAGTAGCAGAGATGAACATTATTTCTTTACGATCGCTCATTTTGGTTCTATCTAAAGCCATAGCTAAGTCAGGTGAAATAATATGAAATTTAGTTTTTTTTAGTTTTTTCAAGTTAAACTCCCCAATCTCTGGTTGTCTATCACTACTGCTTGAGCCCTTATCAATAGATTTTTCTCTCTTCGATTTTTAATGCTTTGAAATTGAGACGGTCTGGGATCTAAATGTTCATCACTGCTATATTACTTTCAAATTCAACAGCTGATGATTTTCTTTTGCGAAAATTTTCTTTGTCTCTTCGTGCATTTTATTCATTAATCTTTTTTCGCTTTTTCTCTTGTTTTGCTAAGAGTTTCTTATCAACACCACTCGTAGAACATGTGTTTGTCTTTTGTCAAATAGCTTGCTTGTATAATTTGTCATCTCTTTTAAATTGATTATCATTTTCAAGTGCTATTAGCATGTTCGAATATCAAAAAGATTCATGTAAATAATTTGAAATTTATTTAGCATTAAAACTTTTTGAGATATAAATATTAATATTTTTTTTGAAGTGACCTATAATATTCATACTCTTTCTCAATTTTGGCTATTATATGCTGTTTGGCTTTCATTGGAATTTTACATTCATCCCAAATTGTTGAAATTTCTTGACAAACTATATTGGAAGCCTCTTTAAAAGTTTTTTGATGCTTTGTTAAGTAGAATAGGCGACGCAATGCATCACCATTAGATGGTAGCTTTGCCTTACTAATTTTATTGATAGTATGTCCAAGCAGCCATGGTTTGCTGTCTTTTCTTGATTTTAATGAAGAAGACATAGTGAATACAATATTATATACCAATAAATTTGAAGTATTAAATATGAGATAATAAACAAAAATACTGCTGAACGTAAAATAATAACACTACAAGTATTCAATGAACTGCAGACTGAAAGGCAACTCACTACTCAAACTTCCGCCACCTGGCGGCAGCACTAAAACGTATTCAATTAAGCTGATATTTTGCAAAGAACATTTCTATATCCAACCTCACAATTTCCAATGTTGAGAGCTTAACTTCTATGAAAAATTTATTTTTGGGCAAAAAATATATATATAGATAATACATATACTATCGTATATTTAGTAAAACTATTTAAAGGATAATATATTAAATATTTTTATATATTTCTATAGATTTTTATATATATTAATTATTTATATAGACATTTATAAGAGGTTGACTCCGTTAATAGAGGGAGGTTAATTTAGGTTAGGTTTGTGGTTAGGTCAGTTAGGTATATTCGGTTTAGCGTTAGGTTAGGGTAGGTTTAGGTTACCCTAAATTGTAATGTATTTACCCTAAAATTATTGAAAACGCATATATCGTTTATTTGATTTTCGTTCCTGGAGTCAACCTCTTATAAATAGCCAATTATAATATATATATAGATAATATAATATATATATATATAATATACTATATATATATAATATAATATATATATATATATATAAGTTATATATATAATATATATATAGGATATATATATTATATATAAATAGATATATATAATATATGAATATATATATAGTATAATATATATATATATATATATATAGATATATATATATATATAATATATATATATATATATATATATAGTATATATATAAATATTATATATATATTATTATAATATAAATATATAATATATAATTATATATATATTATTAATATATATATATATAAATATATATATAGATATATATATATTATATATATTAATATAATATATATATAATATATATAATATAATATTAGCAAATACTCAATAATCATATATAATATTTTTAGAAAGTTTAAAGGGAAGTTTGCATATTGTAATATTTTTATTTTGAAAATTTTAATAAAAAAGGTGAAAAAATAAAAAATATATTTGAAAGGAAATTTTAAATTAAAATAAATTTCTTGCTCATTTTCGCTTTTCTTGAACACGTGTAATATTAGTATATATAATAATATATTATATATTTATATAAATATATATATATATATATATAATTCATTATACATATATATATATATATTTATACTATATATATATATATTATATATATATATATATATATATAGTATATAATATTATATATATATTAATTATATAGGTAATATTAATATATATCTATAGTATAATAATATATATATATATATATATATAATATACTAAACACATATATAATATATATATATATATATATATGTGTGGTGTGTGTGTGTGTGTGTGTGTGTGTGTGTGTGTGTAAACAAAGAGCACAAATGGAAGATTAAGAAATACTGCCTTCTCTGGGATTAAACCACCGCGTGTTGCGAATGAAGACAATATACCCCGAGCTTTACCACTGAGCCATCCTCCAACCCAAAAAAGGTGGATTCAAGAACAGTTTTAAAGCAACACGAGCTCCTTTCAAGCACATCCACCAGGTTCCAGCCTGTCTTACCCTCGTTCCGTATATTTTTAGATGTTAAATATTGGCATAATAAACAGCAATGAGTATTTTGCTAAACAAAAGAACATTTAAAGAAGATAAGAAATACTGCCTTTTCCGATTATAACCACCTCCGTAGTATATGATATATATTATATATATATTATATTACATATAATATAATAATTAAAATAAGCACAAATCTAATATACTATATATATATATATATAGATATTTACTATAATATATATATTACCGTATATATTATATATATAATATGATATATAATAATATTATATAATATATACTATATATAGTAATATATATATTTATATATATTATATATATATATATATATAAATAACATATAATATATTATATATATATATATATATATAAATATATATACTTATATAATAATATATATATTATATATATATTATAAATATATATATATATATATATAATATATATATATTATATTACTATATATATATATATATTATAATATATATAAATATAATAATATAATATATATATATATATTATATATAATTATATATATATATATTATATATATATAATATATATATATATATATATATATTCGTATGTACTAAAAGGCATGCACGATCCCTTGGAAAACTATTTCATATCTGTCTATCAAATTCAGCCTTTCCATCCTGCTAAAAATGTGCGCTTTTTAACCCTGTGTCGTAAAAAGAGGGCCATTCTCAACCCTCTAACTGTTTTTTAAAGTTTTAACCTCTGTTCTTTAAAAAAAAATTAAATCAATCCTTTTCAAAATGAGTTAAAAACATCTCAAATCATCTAGCCTTATATTAGACAGTCAGCATGGCTTCTGTGCAGAATATAATATTTGTTATCTTCTCTCCTATTTTCATGACCCCGGGCCCTATGGACCTTGGCATTTTCGGTGAATCTTTAGATTTGACATCTAAATTTCTCGAAAAATCATGCCACAAAATTTTGATTTCAAACTTCCCTATTTAGGTATCTATTCTTTTCTTTTGTTTCCTATCCTGTAAATCTATGGCATCTGTTATAGACTCTGATATTTCTCGTATTTTAAGGGCAAGATCCAATTTTGGGCTCTGGCTGAGCCCCATTTTCAGCCCCACCTAAAAATGGACATAAAATTCGGAATTTTCAGCCGATTTTAACTATATAAACACCAAAATGTGGCTTTTTTGCCCTCTAAAACGTTTTTTCCGGTGTTTTTGGTATGTAGGTTCATTCTTTCAGAATTCTCAATTTTTCAAAAACCCATGTTTTGACATTTCTTAACGTCACGTCCTATTTCCTTCATATTACAGATAATTTCAACATCATCTTCGTAAACATAATTGAAAGGCCAATATATTATAACCTACAAAAATATACAGAATATAGTACTTTCTTTCGATTTTTTGAGTTTTCAAGTTCTCCATGTTCATTTTATTTATGTAAATAATAATGATAATTTCTAATAATAATAATAATTTATTTAATTTAATTAACAATACATAATTATTATATTTTCATAATAAATAAAAATAATTATAAATTAATTAAAAATAATTAATTAAATATATAATAAAATAATAATTATAGTTAATATTTAATAATTTAATAATTTAATAAAATTAAAAATTAAATATTAGAACAATAACATAATTAATGAATAATTATAAATAATAATAATACATAATAATAATATATTAATATATAAAATAATAATAATAATATATATATAAAAATAATAATAATATAATAATATAATAACTATAAATATATTAATATATAATAATAATAATATAATAGTCTTCGAAT
>JABUQX010002617.1:22500-31511 GCA_015478945.1 Trachelipus rathkii | reverse complement strand
GTGCGAGCCCTATATATCAACATGTTTTACGTGTCCATTCTTTGGTTTGTAACATGGGCGACATATGTTTGAAACGTTAATTTGTTGGTCTCGAATCAGATTTTACGGACTTTTTCATAATTATTATGTATGATTACACATTTATATTCATAACCTGTTTTGTATTATTATTATTGATTCCAGTACTATTTCGAGACATGTTAAACAACAAAGTTCAAGAGCATGGAGAGAAACTTGTTATACATTGAAGCAATTGGAAAACCTGTGTGGGAAAAAAATCTTTGTGTAGAACAATGAAACAACGAGGGGGAGGGGGGTGAGTACTAGAATGAGTAAATTGAGAGCGGTAGATTTAATATGTATCTGGTTGTAAGAAAATTTTTATTGATCTTTATAAAATAAAGAGTTAATCTTGAAAAATCATGATGAAATAAAAACTTGAAAATCATGATGAGGAATTTAAACTTGAAAAATCATGATCATTGTAAAGTGAAAACATATAGGTCGAAAAATTTCTATATCAATATTTCAAAGCTTTATTCAGGAATTTGTGCACTTACAGATTTATAATTTTATAAGTACTATACTAATAAATAAGTCTATACTACTAAATGCAATATTAGCATTAAGAGAGCAGTCTATTTCTTTGAAAATGGACTGCTAGGGCTAACACGGTAGTTTCCTTCGAACCCAATGCATATATAAAAATTTAATGTAAGTAATTTTATATCGATCTAATGATACTAAAAATACCCATAATATCAATAGTAATTAATAATAATATCAACCAAATTAAAATAACAACAATTATACTACTACTACTACTACTACTACTACAACTACTACTATTACTACTACTACTACTACTACTACTACTAATAATAATAATAATAATAATAATAATAATAATAATAATAATAATAATAATAATAATAATAATAATAATAATAATAATAATAATAATAATAATAATAATAATAATAACAATAATAATAATAATTAGAGTAGTAGTAGTAGTAGCAGTGATGGTGGTAGAATCACAGTGAAGGTTAACATGTGGGTGTGAAATGCTCTTGATCCACTAATGAGAATAAAATTGGAAACATCAAGATTCATTGGTGAGAACAAGGCCAAGATTCAAGGGGGAAGTAAAATATGTCAAAACATCTTGATCATTGATGAGAACCTAAGTCAAAACATCATGATCAGTGGTGAAATCATAGGTTGAATAAACATTATCAGTAGTAAGAACATAATACCAGAGTCAAGGAGGAAGAAAAGAAAGTCGCAACATCTTGATCATTAATAAGAACATAAGTTCGAAAGATCATGAGTCAAGTTTGGTGAAGATCATAGTGTATAAAGTAAACATGAAACAGAGGTGAGAACTGTGTCGAAACATCATTGTCAAGTGGGTCAGACATAGTGTGGAAAACGCAAGTATGAACAGTGGTGAGAAACTTGTGTCGAAATATCATTCATCATCAGTGGTGAGATAACAGGTGAAACAAAAATCACAGTGGTGAGAAACATATTATCGAAAAATCCTGATCAGTTGTTGAGATCAGTAGGTCGAAGCAATATGATCAGTGGTGAGAATTTTTGTCGAAATATCATCATCAGTGGCGAGATAACAGGTTGAAAAAACACGAATAGGGGCAAGAACATATGTAGAAATCTCATTAACAGTGGTGAGAATTTATAGGTTAAAACAACATGAACAGTAGTGGGAGAATATATGTCGTAGTATCACGTCAGTGTGAGATTCATAGGGTGAAATAACATGACAGTGGAGAAATAGTATAGAAAACATTCTCATGATCAGGGGGTGAGATCATAGGTCAAAATAACAGGATCAGTTTTGAGAACATAGGTCGAAACATCATGATCAGTAGTGACTAGTGAGATCATAGGTTGAAACAACATGAATAGTGGTGAGAACATATATCGAAACATCATGATCAGTAGTGAGATAATAGGTTAAAAGAATATGAAAAGTGGTGAAACATATATCGAAACGATCATTGATCAATGGTGAGATCATAGGTTTAAGCAAAACGAAACAGTGTGCTGAGAACAGTGTCGATCGAAATATCATCATCAGTTAGTTAGATCACAGGTTTGAAACAAACATGACGAGTGGTGAGAAACATATATAGAAACATCATGATCAGTGGTGAGATTATAGGTCGAAACAACACAAACAGTAGTGAGAACATATGTTGAAGCATCATGATCAGTGGTGAGATCATAGGTTGAAGCAACATGATCAGTTGTGAGAACATATGTCGAAACATCATGATCAGTGGTGGGATAATAGGTTGAAGCAACATGAACAGTGGTGAGAACATATATCGAAACATCATGATCAGTGGTGAGATAATAGCTTGAAACAACATGCTCAGTTTTGAGAACATATGTTGAAACATCATGATCAGTGGTGAGATTATAGGTTGAAAGAACATGAATAATGGTGAAAACATATATAAAAAAATCATGATCAGTGGTGAGAGTATAGGTTGAAACTACATGTTCAGTGGTGAGAACATATGTCAAAACATCATGATCAGTGGTGAGATCATAGGTTGAAACAACATAAGCAGTGGTGAGAACGTATATAGAAACATCATGATTGTGGTGAGATCATAGGTTAAAACAACATGATCAGTGGTGAGAACATATGTCGAAACATCATTATCAGTGGTGAGATCATAGCTTCAAACAGCATGTTCAGTGGTGAGAACATATGTCGAAACATCATGATCAGTGGTGAGATCACAGGTTGAAACAACATAGACAGTGGTGAGAACATATGTAGAAACATCATGATCAGTGGTGAGATTATAGGTTGAAACAACATGAACAGTGGTGAGAACATATGTCGAAGCATCATGATCAGTGGTAAGATCATATGTTGAAACAAAATGAACGGTGGTGAGAACATTTCGAAAAATCATGATCAGTGGTAAGATCATGGGTTGAAGCAACAAGATCAGTGGTAAGATCATGGGTTGAAGCAACAAGATCAGTGGTGAGAACAAATGTCGAAACGTCATGATCAGTGGTGGGGTAATAGGTTGAAAAAACAGAAACAGTGGTGAGAACATATTTCGAAACATCATGATCAGTGGTGAGATCATAGCTTGAAACAGCATGATTAGTTTTCAGAACATATGTTGAAGCATCATGATCGGTGGTGAGATCATAGGTTGAAACATGAATAGTATTGAGATCATATATCGAGGCATCATGATCAGTGGTGAGATCAATGGTTGAAAGAACATGAACAATGGTGAAAACATATATAAAGAAATCTTGATTAGCGGTGAGATCATAGGTTGAAATTGCATGTTCAGTGGTGAGAACATATATCAAAACATCATGCTCAGTGGTGAGATCACATGTTGTAACAACATGATCAGTGGTGAGAACATATGTCGAAACATCATGATAAGTGGTGAGATCATACGGAGAAACAACATGTACAGTGGTGAGAACATATATCGAAACATCATGGTCAGTGATGAGATCATAGGTTGGAACAACATATATAGTGGTGAGATCATATATCGAAAAATCATGATCGATGGTGAAACAATAAATTGAAACAAAATGAACAGTGGTGAGAACATGTGTCGAAAAATCATCATCAGTGGTGATATCATAGGTTGAAACACCAAGACCAGTAGTGAGAACATATGTAAAACTATCATGATCAGTGACGATATTATAGGTTGAAAAAACTTGAACAGTGGTGAGAACATATGTCGAAACATCATGATCAGTCGTGAAATCATAGGTTGAAACAACATAAACAGTGATGAGAAGATATATCGAAACATCAAGATCAGTGGTGAGATCATAGGTTGAAGCAACATGATCAGTGGTGAGAACATATGTCAAAAAATCATGATCAGTTGTGAGATCATTACTTGAAACAACATGTTCAGTGGTGAGAAAATATATCGAAACATCATGATCAGTGGTGAGGTAACAGGTTAAAACAACACGAACAGTGGTGAGAACATATGTAGAAACATCAGTGATCAGTGGTGAGAGCATAGGTTTGAGTAACAACATGAATAAGTTGGTTGAGAATATATATTCGAGACATCATGATCAGTGTTGAGAGTCGATAGGTTTGAAACAACATGATTGGTGGTGGAGAATATGCGAAACATCATGGTCAGTTGGTGAGATCATAGGTGAAACGCATTCACTGGTGAGAACATTATATCGAAACAAATCATGGTCAAGTTGGTGAGATCATAGGTTGAAACTAACATAAACCTAGTGGTGAGTGAGATCATATATTCGAAAAAAATGCATTGGTCAGTAGTGAGTGCATAGGTTGAAACAACATGATCATTGGTGGGAACACATGTCTAAAATCATGATCAGTGGTGAGAGTATAGGTTGAAACAACATGATCAGTGGCAAGAACATACATCGAAACATCTTGATCAGTGGTGAAATCATAGGTTGAAACATGATCAGTGGTTAGAATATAGGCAAGAATCATGGAGGAAGAAAAATATTCCAATATGCTTTTAAATGCCTCCAAATTTTAAGCAACTAAAATGAGTAGCCAGAAGGAATGTATTAAGTGTTATTAGTTTAACTTGGTTGACCAGGTTTTGAGTAGTTACTTTGCTTATTTTGATTTTTTTTAATATGTTTTGTTCAAATTATATTTACAATGAAACCTATCGGCAGTTTAATTGTTTGAATTTTTGTATGTAAATCGCTTAAGAATACTTTGTTAAGACATATTTTCCACTTTTAAAAACATTTCTAATAATATAAATGGTTTTAAGCCAAATTATGGTAATTATAAAACTTATAAAAAATTATTTTATTAAAGTTATATTTTATTTCAACTAATGAACATATTTGCTGCCTTACAACCATTATCATTAAAATACAAAATTAATAATTAGCATAATTTAAAAGTAAATCTTCATTATTAAAATAATCTGTCTCATATTCAAAGTACCTAGCTATATTTCCATTTTTAAATCTACACGAGGTCTTCTTGTATTCTTTCTACCTTCCCCCCCAAACTTCAATAGTTTCCCCCAATTTTTCGTCTGCTTGTTTTCCGCTCTTGTTTCGCAAGTTCAAAATACTTGTTTATTAAAACTTCTTTTCCTACGTCTCTCCTACTTCCTCCTTTCTTTCTTGTCCACTTCACTTTTCATTGTTTCTTCTTTTTGTCCGAAAGAAACTGAACGCTTGCATTTTTGCATACCCAAAGTTAAATTCAATTGTTTGACTGCTAAGGTTTTAATGTTAATTGATGGTCTTTGCCGAAATTTATTTCGACTGGAAATCCTTTGACGAAACCAACTTTAAAACTGCAGAATTTATCATTTATTTGCAATCTTTCCGGAGAAGGGAACTGAAAAGGTTCGTATATTATCGAATAAAATGGTAAAAATCTACATACGTGTAAAATAGGAATTTAAGAACATGTTAAATTACTTTAATGATCCTAAAAATATATGTAGAAATGTGATATACTGAATATTTTTTTAAATATTATAATTATAGTTTCCTAGTGATTTATAAAATGGGTTTTTATAATGACGCGTCTATCTATTTAGCTTAGTTTCCGCGATGATGTTTTTATAATCTTGTATATGCTGATTTATCTGTCTGTCTGCCAACGGGTCTCTCACCGGATCTTATATATATATATATATATATATATATATATATATATATATATATATATATATATATATATATATATATATATATATATATATATATATATATATATATATATATATAATTGGAGGGCCACACTGCTTCCAGGAAGCCGGCCGCCGCCACCGGGCGGTTCCACAGGTCGAGGATAGAGGATACAGAAAAGACGGCACGGGGGACGTCGAGAGCTTGGCATCTCAGAAGGAGGTGCTCTATTGTATCCTGAGAATTGTGGCATCTGGTGCAAGTGGGGAGGTGACGTTGTCTAGTTTAAATCTATGTTTATATTGCATGAGTCTCGGGTGGTGACCCGATCTGCACCGAGCGAGGTCCATTTGGCTTCTTCTAGACAGCGTTTCTTCTATTGGGGAGAGTTTTGGGGAGGGGGTATTTAATAAAGTATTATTTGGGCGGTTTTGAAGGTAAGTGTTTGTTAGGTGGGAATGGATATGTGAAGTCCATGGCCTATTGGGAGGGGGCGGGGGAATTATATTATAAGTGTTGTAATAAAATTGTGCAGGTGAGGAAGGGGGGATTTTAGTCTTTGTCGAGGGGGATTGGAGAGAATTTGGTGACATGAATGGGTTGGGTTACGGGTCTTCTGGTAGAATTGAGTCCCTACCATCTCCAGATGTGTGGAAATGGGGAGGATGGAGGTTTCATCGTGTAAATGTTGGATTGGGGTGGTTTTAGTACAACCTGTGATAATTCTAAGGGCTGCGTTTTGGGAGATTTGTAGTTTGTTTGTGTTTGATTTTGAAATTGCAGGGAACCATGCTGGGGAAGCGTAATTTAAGTTAGTTCTAAGGAGTTGTTTATAGATAGTAGTTAGTGTGTGTTTGCTGTCGCTGAAATTGTGTTGGGAAAGGGTTCGGAGGGTGTTTAGTTTTCGTTGAGTTGTGGAAGTGATTTGGTCAATATGGGGGAAAACGTCATGTGGGTGTCGTATGTAAGTCCTAGTATTTTTGGGGTTTTGTTAAGTGGGAGGGGGTTATTGTTCAGAGTAATTAAGGGATGGAGGGAGGATTGATGTCGGTCAGTGGTTAATAGGGTGATAGAGGACTTAAGGGGGGATGCTGTCATTCTGTTGGTGATTAACCAGTTTTCTAAAGAGTGTAGGTATTCTTGAGTATGTTGTGTGGCTGTGTTTACGTCTGAGTGTTGGGAAATGAGGCTAATGTCGTCTGCATACGTGATTAGTTTGGTGGAGTGGTGGATTGGGGTGGGTAGGTCTGCAGTGAAAAAGTTGAATAAAAATGGAGAGAGAATGGCTCCCTGAGGGACGCCGTTTTGTAATTTGATAGAGTGGGAGAGATTGTTTTTATATAATACTTTTGCAAAACGGTTGGTGATGAAATTGGAAAGCCATTTTTTGTCATTTTTTTCTAAAGGGGAATGGAGGATTTTTTGAATTAGGAGGTGAGTGGGGACGGTGTCAAATGCTTTGTCTATGTCTATTGCTGTGAGTATTGATCTATGGGAAGGTGATTGGTTGAAGCCGTTAATGATGTGTTGTGTGAGGGAAGTGAGGGCTGTGGTTGTAGAGTGGTTGCTTTTAAATCCGTGTTGGAAGTCTGGGAGAGGAATAGATTGGGAAATTTTATTTAATATTAATTTCTCTAGCAATTTACTGATGGAACAAAGCAGAGAAATTGGGCGATAGGAGGAAGGGGAGTTGGGGTCTTTTTTTGGTTTGAGTTTAGGGATTATGTATGCTTGTTTCCAGATTGGGGGAATGTAGTTGAGTTGCCAGGATTTATTGAAGATGTCTGTAATTAGGAGGATTGCATTATTCCCAGGTGTTTTAAGTGCAGGTTAGATATGGAGTCTGGGCCTGTTGCTGTTGAATTTTTGAGGGTTTTAATGGTTTCTGTTATCATGATTGTTGTGAATGGAGGTATGGGGTTGAGATCTAGTTTGAGTTTTCTAAGTTGTTTTTTTTGTTTTCCTGTTATCGGGGTGTGTTGGTTTGCGGGAGATCTTAGCGTAATGTTTAGCGAGACTGTCTGATTGTTGTTTAGGGGAGGGGAGGGAGTTGTTAGGTAGAGATGGGGATTCGTGTGATGGTGGGGGGTTGTTTTGTGAATTGTTTAACTTTTTGATAACTTGCCAGGTTTTCTTATTGTCTTTGCGTGAGATGTTTTGTTGGAGGTATTCAGAGAATTTTTTAGTAGTGTTGGTGGTTATGAGGTTAGTGATTTGGTTGTTTAGATTTGTTATTTGGTTAGAGATGTGGGGGGTATATGGAGTGAGTTTTCGAAGGAGTTTCTTTGTTTAATGAGTTGGCTGATGTTTGGGTTTAGTTTGGGATTGTATGATTTTCTGTGTCCCTTGGGTATGTGAAGGTTTGCAGATTTGATAATTGTTTTGTTTAAGTGAGTGATGGAGGAGAGAAGGGATGTTATGTCGTGGATTTGTGTTGGGTTAATGTGAGTTTCAATATAATTAGTATATTCGGGCCAGTTTGCTTTTTTATAGTTAGTGTATGTAATGGTTTTTTTTGTGGGGGGTTGATGGGGGGAGTTTAGGGAAATAAGAATAGGAAGGTGGTCCGATTGTAGGTCAGTAATGGTGTCCCAAGTAAGTAAGTGGTGAAGGGAGGGGGAACAAAATGTGACGTCTGGGGAAGTTGGGGATTGGTTGGCTTGGGGAGGGATTCGGGTGGGAAGGTGTTTTGAATTAAGGATATTTAGGGATTCTAGTTCTTTAAGGATATGATTGCCTCGGGTGTCAGAGGGGTAGTCTTTGTACCAGGCAGTGTGGTGAGCATTAAAGTCTCCTCCGAGGATGAGGTTTGGGTATGTGGATAAGGGTGTTAGGGGGGGTTATTTGGTGGGGGGTTTGGGGAAGTGGGGTGGCGAATATAGAGATTGATGATATTATAGGTGGTCTTATTCAAAAGGATGGAACAGGATTGGGATTTTATTAGTGCGTTTGGTAATAGCGTGGAGGTGTCGGGGGTTGTGTTGTGGTAAGTAATGTTGTTCTGGATCAGTGTTAGGAGGGAGTGTTGGGGTGGGTGGGAGGTGGAGTAGCGTCATAACCGTAAAAAGTGGGGAGTGGGGTATTTTGGGGGAGGGAAGCTTCTTGAATGATGGCTATATGGATATTATGTTTTTTAAGGAAGTGGTTGAGTTCTATAGATTTATTGGTTAGGCCATTGATATTTAATTGTAGTATATTGAGAGTTAGGGGGTTAGTTTTGGGGAGGGGTTTTTTTTTGAATACTAGTGGGAGGTTTGCATATTGCGCAGAAATAGCCTATGTTATCTCTGGGGAGCTTTTGGAATGGGGAGCAG
>JABUQX010002617.1:15000-17500 GCA_015478945.1 Trachelipus rathkii | reverse complement strand
TGGCCAAGTGCCTTCCTGAGGTAGCAGTCTTTAGGCCGCTACTGTTTGCCTGTAAACTCAGGAAGAAACTTAGCCATCCAAGAAAGAGAGAGAGGTCTGTTTGCAGGCTGAAACGTGGCGCTAGTCGATTGGGCACGTTAAAGATACTACTCATGAAATGTTTCAATCTTGACTACAATATAAACGATTGGCGACTTTTTATCGACTCATCTAAAAAAAGTCTCAAAGCTGCACTTCTCTATAATGGAAGTAGATAGGCTTCCTTACCTGTGGACAGTATGTTCATTTGAAAGAGTATAATGGAAATTTGTAGATTATCTTAACAACACTTAAATATAAAGACGATGGTTTTACGATTTGTGGCGATTTAAAGGTACTCTTCATGTCACTTGAACAAAAAGGAAATACACAAAGCATTCGTGTTTCCTATGCAAATTGGATAGTCATGATGGGAATCATCATTATATTAAAAAAGAATGGCCACTCAGAAAATCCCTACAGGCTGGGATAAAAAATGTACAAAGAGAGAGTTTAGTAGGTCCAAAAAGACGTTTTACGTCCCCACTTCACATAAAATTAGGATTGATGAAACAGTATGTGAAGACACAACCAGAAGATGGAGAGTGTTTTAAATATCTTTGCACCAAGTTTCCTAATTTGTCAGAAGGCAAGCTAAAGAAGGAGTATTTGTCGGTTCAGACATTAGAAAACTTATGAAAGATGACGTATTTGGAAAAAAGATGGGAGAACCAGAAAACATGTTTTGAGAGCATTCAAAGCCGTTGTGAAAAACTTGGGAACAAGAAAGACCAAAATTGCAAAAAATGTTATTAAAAACATATTAAGAAAGTTTAAAGATTTGGGCTGCAACATGAGCATTAAAGTTCATTTTTTACACTCACATCTGGATTACTTCTCAGACAATCTAGAAGTTGTGAGTGAATAACAGGGTGAACGATTCCACCAAGATATAAAGGAAATAGAAAGACGATATCAGGGAGGTTGGAATGTCAGCTTGATAGCCGATTATTGCTGGATGCTAAAGAGGGACAATATACATAACGAACACAAGCGGAAAAGTACCAAAAGGTCCATCACTGAAAATAGGAAACGATATTATGAAGACTTAGACTGGTTTTAAATGATATTTGTATGTTTTTGCTTTATTTTAGTTACACATTTTGTACTCTGTATTCCCATTTAAGAGTTAGAAATAAAAATTATTGTAATTTTGTGGTTGTTTTTAAATCTTTATATCCCTTTTTTAAAATAACTTTAAGTGATGGAAAAAAACTGAGGTCATATTTGAAATCAGGACAACAAATCCAATATAAAGAACACTTAAAAGTGAAGATAATTTTCCAAAGTTAAATTTTGCAGGCCTGTGTAATTGATGTAGTGATGTTAAAACTTGGCAGAAGCACCATGGCCAAAAAGTAACCGAACACCTGGAAACCCTCGATTAGGGAGATTTTGAGAAGTCTTATCACCCACCAAAACTTGTACACCCACTTTGAACGTCATTACCTCGTCGTAGACGAGAATTGATTTCCTTATACCCCCAGAGGGGGAGTCAGTCCTCCAATGTTGGGTGTTGGCTGTAACACCTCCCCATAAAAGTTAAAAAATAAATAAATTAATATTTTTTAATATATATATATATATATATATATATATATATATATATATATATATATATATATATATATATATATATATATATATCCGTATATATATATATATATATATATATATATATATATATATATCAATATACTGTATGCTTAAACCCTATGCCTTTTGTAGGAATGGGCGCAGGAGCGTAAAATGGGCCCCTAGCTAAGATATTACCAAAATGAAGAAAATTAGTAAATAAATATGAGAATAGTTCTGAGCCCTTACATAGAAACCTTACGAGGTTTCTAAGATGGAGTCGAAGCAGAAACTAGGGCCGGAGTTTTAGCCGGATTCGGAGTAAATCTGGAAACCCATATAGTTTGATATATGACGTGTCAATTTACATTTTATTGGGTACGTAGAATCATATTTTGTGGCTTTCAGTACCCTTCGGAATGTTTGAACACCCCCAAAATGGGGGCCCAAAGTAAAAAGGAGAAATTATGTACGAAAAACGCCAGGAGGGTTTAACAGACCTGGTAAGACCCCACATGAGGTGGGGGCCGAAACCCAAAATAGGGTTTTACCAATAAAATGAAAATCGGAGAATACTAAATAAACACATGGTTACTATAGTAACCAGGTCTTGTTAAATATACGGACCCTGTTATAGGAGCCGCTTATCTTGTTAACTCTAAAGACACATGAATTTATTCTCTCTCTCTCTCTCTCTCTCTCTCTCTCTCTCTCTCTCTCTCTCTCTCTCTCTCTTTTCTAGCTTAGCCCTACATAACCTAACCTAATTTAGCGTGACCTTACCTAACATAAGCAACATCGTTCAATTTAGCAATATCTAAAGGAATCCAGGTATATTAAATATGTG
>JABUQX010002617.1:0-5000 GCA_015478945.1 Trachelipus rathkii | reverse complement strand
AAGGTGTTCACTGTTCTGGATCTTTTCAAGGCACATCACCTGATATTCAGAATGATCTCATTTCATGCGTGAGTAAAGTTCTCAATGATCATATTACTGCAGAAATAAACAGTGCTATGTTTTTTTTCAATTCAAGTGGACGAAACAATGGATAAATCTGTGGCTAAACATCTATCCATAATTATTCGTTATGTGGAAGAGAAGTGCGACATTCAAGAAAGATTTATTGTTTTTTTTCCAGTGTCCGAAGATCTAGGAGCTGAAGCTATTACAAATATAGTATCTAAAGTCGTGGGTAATTTTAATGAGGCACGATCAAAATTAGTTGGACAAACCTACGATGGAGCATCAGTCATGACGGGCGATATTTCAGGAGTGAAAACAAGAATTATGGCAATATATCCAATGGCGTATTTTGCTCATTGTTATGCTCACAGAATGCAATTAATTTTGCTAAACGGAACAAAGATACCTGAAGTAAAGCGATCTTTTCCCATTTGAATTCATTTCATGCGTTTTTTAATAAATCGCCCAAACGAATGAGATTATTACAGGAAACTTATAAGAAATCAAATCTGGGCGGAAACTTTAAAAAACCTATTGCTCCATCAGAAACTCGATGGAATTTCAAAGAGCGCGTGGTTGGTGTAATTATAGAATTGAACGAAGTTCTTATCAAAGTTTTTGATGCCGTATCTGAATGGCATAACGACTATGAAGCAGTTACGCTTGCAAATGGCTTAAAATATAAACTTTCGGAATTTTCGTTCGTATTTTTATTGTGCATTATTGTCGAATTTTTGATTTATGTGTATTTTTATTTAAAATTCTCCAAGCAAAGCACTCAAACATACCTACAGCAAATAAACATATATAGTGGAAGTATCTGTAAAATTATGTAACCTTAGGTCAGATGAAGCTTTTGGCTCTGTTTACGAAAGAGCTGTTAAAATTTGCGGCGAGCCAAAAGATAAGAGAGGTATGACAAGAATAAATGGAAAGGCTTGTTTTATAGTGTTCTGGGCCATGTTACTACACAAATAGAAAACAGATTTAACGATTTTGACAAATTGAATTTCTTCACACTTTTAGATAATAATGAATTCAACTATAGGCGACGATTTCCTAATATTCTTATAAATTCGTTAATAGAGAGTTACCCCATTTTTGAAAAAGAAAAGCTGGTCAGCATCCCGAAAAGGCCAGGCATGAAACTAAAAAACTATAACAGCTACACGAAAATAAATATCATTTTATTAATCAGGAGACATATTTATTTACCCCGGAAATTAAAAATAAAAATAAAAAAAATAACGCTTTTTAAAAAATTAAATTTGTTAAAAATGTTGAAAAAATTACATTTTTTTATAGAAATCGAACATGCTCGCTTACTCTGACTGAGCAAACAAAGGTGCCAAATGTTGATTTTTTTTTTTAAACGAATACCTCGAAGATGACAGACGATGGACCAGGTGGGGGTTTCTCGGCCTGGGACGACAGGGGGACTTCGTCCCCTCTATCCGTCGGCCTCGAACCCCCTAAAAAGGATATAAAAAGAAAAAAAATAATATTTTCTCCAAAGCGTAAAAAATTGGTATTTGGCACCTCGAGAACTAATGCAGCAGGTTTCAAGGTCAAATCGGTCAATCAAAGAGTACAATGTTATGTGTAGATTTATAATATTTAAGATGTTATTAATAAATATTAGAGCAAATAATTTTTTTAAAAGTTTCTTTCGATATGGATGCTTTCTGAAATCAAAATGTTATTTATTTTCCTGTAGATGTTATAGTTTTCTAGTTACATGCCTGAACTCTTCGGGATGCTGGACGAAAAGCTGTGTAGTGAACTAAAAGTTTTATGGAATAGCGATGAGCTGAATGTAAGCCAAAATCATTCTCATAAAAAATTAAAGAGCGATATCAGTAGTTCACATTTGATCAGGTGTTTCGTCTAGCTACATTGATGTCATCTCTTTCTGTAACCTCCAGCAGCGTGGATAGATCTTTTTCTTGCCATAAAAGAATTAAATCTTATCTGAGAGCCATGATGAGTGATGAAAGATTAAATGATTTGGCAAGGATGTCAAATGAAAAAGAGCTGCTAGTCTCATTAAGTGAAAAGGAAATTTTGTATGATGAAGATAAACGGTACTTTCTACTAAAAGAGAGAAAACTGAGGCTTCAATACAAGTAATATATTACCAGTGCTTTTTAACGAACAATCCACGTGAAACAGGTAAATATATATATATATATATATATATATATATATATATATATATATATATATATATATATATATATATATATATATATATATATATATATATATATATATAGATATATATATATATATATATATATATATATATATATGCAGTACTTGTGCCTAAAACTATACTACTTGACTATCCTCTATCCGCGGCATACTAAACCCTCGACATCAGCACTTTTAACTACACGCATCCGCATCCACACCTGCATCCGCGGATACTTAAAATTCACCATCTACAACACTCTTCCTCTATTATATATATATATATATATATATAAGAGCAGCAGCAGTATTATTATTATTATTACATATTATTTATTATTATTATTATTATTATTATTATATTATATTATTAGATTATTATTACATATATTATATATATATAATGGTATATATATATTATTATTATTATATATATATATTATTATATTATAGTTATATATATACATATATTATTATCCTTATAATTCTACTTTAGACATTTATTATATATATATATATATATATATATATTTCCATATATTAATACATATATTATTGAATATTATTATTGTTATATTATATTATTATTATTATTATTAGCATATTACATATTATTATTATTATATATTATTATTATTATTATTATTATTATTATTATTAATATTATTATATATATATATATATATATTATTATTATTATTATATATATATGTTGTATTATATTATTATTATTACATATTACATATATATATATATAGTATAGCATATATATATATATATATATATATATATATATATATATATATATATATATATATATATACATATATATCACTTTCTAGATATCTTTTGCAAAGTTCACAGGTGAAATGAGGTGCCCATTGCTTGTCTTGGTTTCCAACAGGCATGCCAAAGAATGTCTTATAGGCCTTGCATATTTTAGCAGATGTATTCAAATGGCAATTTTTTGCTCGTGTCTTCATAAATTTACCGCAGAGATAACAAAATGCTTCTGCCTGACATTTGCAACCTCTTGATGCCATCTGTACTGAATGCACCTATCAAAGACAACGTATGTCTACTTGAATAGCTATTAGAAAACTGATGAACTAATCATCTAACTATATTGATACTTGAGCCTACGTTCTCTGTATTTATTTTGTCATCTAAGTTGCCGGAACGTTCAAGAAGTAAAAATACGTAGTGTATTTAAAATAATATTAATTTTCTCTGAAATGCAAATAGATCAGTTTGAAAACAGCGATGTCATGGCAACAAAAGCAAAGTTTAAAGGGAATAATATTATTTTTCTTTGCTTTCTAAACAGAAACATTTAAGAAATTATACTTTCAAGCAAAGACAAAAGCATTTTCTTTCATTGTTACATAGCGTAATCCGATTAATTATTAATTTCTTGTAAGACTGTTAGCTCATAAGAGACTATAGTCCGGGCCAATCGGAGCCCAAGACTATGTAAAATTTGAAATAATCCTTTGTAATTGGTCCTTGGAGGCCTAAATTTTTGTTGTTATGGGCTCAAGCTTGAAAGTTAGCTCTGAAGTAATGGTTGAGATGCCATGGCAGAAGAATATCATTGCTCTGTTATCGGCACAAATGTTATAATATAAATAGAGTCAAATTTAAAAATATAAATTGATTATTGATCTTCCGATATATTTTTTAAAAACATTGCAAATAAATAATTTTAGAAATTGTGAAATAGACGTTAAGGGGAGACACCATCCTAAGAACCCCAACTTTTTGAAAGAAAAATCAAAATATTATCTAATTTAGTAGAAAATTTCTTTCAGCACATCATGGTGTTATTATTTTTTGAAAATTCTGAATGGCGTTTAGATACAGAAATTTATTTCGAACTAAAAAATTGCAATTAATGTTAATTAAAATTGAAATTCCAAGTTCAGGCTCAAAAGATATTTTATTTATTATTATTGTTGTAGAAAATCTATTTATTTTTACTTTTCCAACCTCCAACCCAGGCTCCGGCTTTTTCTCAGCCAAATAAATGAAATCGAAGCCGGAGCCGGAGCCGGAGCCGGATTCTGGGTATAACTTTTTCCAAGAAATAATTTTTAGTTGAATAACTTATTGCCAGATGACATTCTGAAAAATTTTCAGATAGTGCAGAAACCTTAGGGCGGAGTCGGAGCCGGAGCCGGAGCCGAGCTGGAGCCGGAGAGCCGGAGTTGGAGTCGAAGTCGGTTCTCTGTATAAATTTTTTTCAAGAGATATTTTTTTTTTTGGCGAAAAATTTATAACCAGAAGACGTGCTAAGCAATTTTGAAATAGCGAGAAATCTTAATCGGAGCCGGAGTCGAAGCCGAATGCTGGGTATAAATTTTTTAAAGAATTTTTTTAGGTGAAATACTTATTGCCAGAGACTGTGCTGAACAATTTTCAAATACTGCAGTAACTTTTGTCGGAACCGGAGCCGGAGTCGGAGCCGGATCCTAGATATATATTCTTTTCAAGAAATATTTTTTGCATTTGAAAATATTGCTAGAACGTTCTGAACAACTTTAAAATGGTGCAGAAACCTTAGTCGGCATAGTTGGAGCCGGAGTCGGAACAGGATTGGGAGCCGGATCATGGAAATAAATCTTATAAAGAAATACCTTAGATGAAAAATTTATTGCTAGTAGCGGCGCACGAAAACGCGAAAGTGTTTCACGATAAATGCGAAAACGGTTAAAACACCCAAACGATCCGAACGAAGCACG
>JABUQX010002616.1:50000-77876 GCA_015478945.1 Trachelipus rathkii | reverse complement strand
AACAATCAAATCATGATGCCAAGGCAACTATGAATTTGATACCCAAACCATCCACATGCATTAATAACTAAGTTATTAAGAAGAATGGTGTCAAGAAAAACTTTATTAGAAGAAAGATTTAACATCGCTTGCACAATACCAGGTAGCTACTCATAAACTGCATAGCTTTGTTGCAACATCTCTGTCAGAACTCAAAGTAAAATTTGTATCCAATAGTACTGATGATAAAACCATAAAAAGACCAATTTCATATTTGAAGAAATCAAAGGATTTGTGACAGCAATTTATGACAAAAAAAATGGTATTTAGCATGTCATAGAAACATATCCAGATACACTGGAGGTAAAACTATCATTTTTTGAACCTAATGGACCTTCTCCTTCTTTCAAATATCCACGAAGACCAGATATTTTAATTGTACCAGAGAACAACATTTTAAGCATTGTAAGTCCACAAACTGCAACTGGAAGAACATACAATCTCTCAGAAAAAAAAAATAAAAAAGCATCTGAATTATTAAATGAAAAATTATCTTAATCATTAAAATATAGGGTGGGTAAAGGGATCTGTGGCTTTTCTGCTGAGCTATCAGGAGTGGCCCCTTAGGTGATGGAGATACCAAGTTTAAAATTTGGTAGTGGCTTTGCCATCATTGACCATAGCAGACATGCTCACTGAGTATGATAATTTAATCTGGTATAATTTTTAAATAGTCAGGTATTTAGTAGTGTTAAATTAATTAGGTACAATTATGAACCCATCTATACACTTGTATTAAATATATAAGGTAATTTACCATGAAATAAAAAAATAAATAAGGGCATTTTTAATTATTCAAGGTCAAAGGTCATTCAATAATTTTTTTATTTATTTTTTGACTTTTAGGTTAAAGATATGGTATGGGAGAATAAGATATAGTTTGTAGAGCATAATTCACAGTTTTTTAAAATGGATTATATTTGTGTGTACTCGGGCATTTTATTAGTATTAAGAGAGAATAGAAACCAATAAGTAATTTAAAAATTAGTAAGGAAATATGATGAAGATCAAAAAATATTGTTTTCAGACTTTTCACTGGAAAACAAAAACTCATTTTAAGTTGAGTTATCCATATAGGGCTGTATTTTACACACAGCACACAGTGCTTATAACAGTGAACTCGGTTTGATACCATATAATTGACTAGTTACCCTCACTATGATTTGAATGTTTGTGCTCTATGAAGCGTTATTAAAGATGATGGTGAATATTTTTCTTTAATACGAGCCAGATAATTATAGAAGAAAGAGTGCAAAAGATACCGTATAAATATTTATTGTTATGTCAAAGGATGAAAGTATATCGTCCAAGAGTAGTCACATTCACTTTATTATCCAAAATACTCGCTATAAGTGTTAATAATAATAAAATTGTCATTAAAGAATATGTTGTAACAGTTACTAATTTTTACTTACACGGGCACTAAGATTTCTAGATACTATGACAATAATTGTATGCAATGAACGAGTATGTTTCTACCGATAAATAAACTAATCAGAAGTATAGGAGATGTTTTTGGCGAAAAAGGAAGTGTTAGAACCATTAATATATAATTTGCGATGTGTTTTTTTCAAAAATTGAGAATAGGAAAACATAGTGATACTGGTGCTCTATTCTATAACCAAGCGAATATAGACTCTGTTCAGCACTAAGTCCTCAATCTCAACGATATTCTGTAATAGTGCTCTACTGGTGTATTGTCATAACTATAGAATGTCATAATAATATATTCTCACATACCATCTCAAATATATACAGAGAGAAATAATCGAGAATGCGAGTGTGAGTTACTACTAGTCACTTGGTAGGTTGCATATTAGGATATACCTTATACCCCACCACGTATCACTCATATACTATTTACCTGAGATCAATATGACGGTGTACGAGCTCATCTCGGTCCAAAAATCAGGGTATTCAAAATGGCTAAATCTTAGTTCGCCGGTCAAACCGTAATTTTAGTATTATTGTAAATTTTATCTTGTGTTGACAGAAACTATCTGTCTTGTGTATGATGATAGTTAATTACGTAGGTATCCTTCTAAAGAGGAGAGTAATATCTATTATTTATCGAGTAGAAATTCGATTTATGATGTATCTTTATTTTGCGTAATATAAGATAATCAGATAAATATACTTTTTAGTTTAATTCCACGCTATATCGGGTAGGCTTAATGTCTCAGGATAAGCTCTTTTTTTATATTTCTCAAATTATCGAAAGAGAAGTTCGAATATTTAGAGACACAGATTTAATATTGCACGCCTCGTTCGTAAGATTTTGGACTTAGTTGCGAAGGATTGACTTTGCGCTGCACAATATTCTCACGAACAGGTCCACTACAATGTGTTTAACATACACACACTAAGAATCCATAATCCACTTAATACAGAGTTATAAATCTGAATAAAGCTGGATGGTTATCTTAGTAGTTTCCATATTCTTAATTATCAAATATGCGTCATATTCCTCACATAATTAATTTTCCTTAATATATTCAATTGGTACATTCTCTCATCGAAAACGTCAACACTAACGCACAATCATATATCTGCGCATAGTGTTATCAAATTTCGATATTTTTATATCTCAGCTAACTTAGCACACTATACTCTCTCACTAGACCAAAATGGCTCTTACCTATCGGTCAAGTGTAATTTTCAACGTATATCACATTCCATGCGTTTAAGCTCTGCACATCAATTCTTTTCTCTATACTATGTCCCACAGATCTAAAACTCAGAATTAATAAGGTAATTCTAATGACGTTATTCAGAGTATTTCGCGAAGTGCACTCCATATCTTTTTCTTCTTTTTTTTTTATTTGTTGCTCCTTGATTTGTTATGAGACATAACACATCTGACACACAAAGAGATCAGCTTAGTGCTCTCCGCACAGAGCAGAGACAAAATGCCCTTCAGGACCACTGAAGACTCCAACGGCAGATGAGACTCCAGCCAAGCGTTCTTATGGTCTCTATTGTATAGACCACGTAATACGTCTCCACCACTCTCTCTCCATCTAACAATCATTAGTCGTTACTCCTCTGTAAACGATATATATAGTTGTGTGTATCTATGCGCACAAACTGACTAAAAAAATGGTTATCTGGAGTGTGCGTTCGTTTTTGTCTAAACCTAGCAAACAGCGCAATATCGTAAAAAAATGCTCAGGTATACACCACATTATTCCATGAGATCTGTTTTGAGACTGTTTATAATTATCATTATATTAAATTATCGAAGTATCACTTCAAAACCTGCAATCACATTTACTTAACATTAGCCAATTTTAAAGTCAAAATATTCATTTGCAATCTATTTCGCATGCTTTTTCAGATCTACAAAGATTCATGAATTCTTTACATTATCTTATTCTTTTGTACACTCATTTTCAGATATAAACTCTTATTTAAACTTTTTAGGTTCACAATTTAAATCTTTCATACTATTACGGCGTTTGCTTCGAAACCTCCATCATTAGCTTGTGTCAGTACTATTCAATAACCATTTTTAGCATACTTTGATTACTTGTTTCGCCTAGATGACTATATTTGACATCAAAAATACACTGCAACGCATAAGCCGATCATTTGACACAAAAACGTCATGCTCTAACTTACTCTTACGATCTATAGCAAAACTTCTCAGTGCATTATATTTCACACTTTTTGGCACTATTAACAAACACTTTCACAGAACCAATTTAGCCTCTTACATTAATATTTAGAGAGTAGTCACGATATATAAATCTCTGATCAGTTCTCAAGCGGGTTCTCGACAATATTCAAATCATCACAGATTTAATCTCTTGTCACTCACACGTCTGCTCACACTCACTGAATTCGCTTATATTAATTGCTCATGTTAGTGTTATAATATAAGGTCCTTTCACAGAGTTGAGTGTCTACACCACAACCTTCCTTGTTCATTTTTTCCTATCTATCTTCCTGTCCTGTCTAATCACATGTCCTTAGATTATATACAAATATATTAGTCTATTAATTAATACACATACATAAATATCTGATATGGCACATCCTCCTATTTTTATCTTCTGCGAGATGTGATATAAGTTAGAGTAATAATAATTAATTTAATCAAATTGCTGCAGATTCATTCACATTGTGTGGCGATCGAATGTCTCACACCACACAGTCAAAAATCTTATACTTAATACCTCTCTGCACTTCGACCACTTATCTATACCCGTACTATCAACCATGAGCTTGTGTTAGCAGGAATTTATAAAGTAAAACTATAATTTATCATCATCGCTACATATCTCTCTTGACCATCTACCAGATCAATACCACACAGCACCTGCCTTTCTATCATTCATTTAGCGTTCATACTCAACGCAAAATATTCCTATATAATGCTATCAGCGTATTCCATCACCTTATCTTATCAAATAATTCAACACTTATTGCACTCACCATATTTACGCGCCTCCCAACCTGAATGATTCACTCTCATAAGAATTAATAGCATTTAAGTGGTGATAAAAATCATAATTCTATTATAGGTATAAGCGGTGTAATATATTTTCTAGACTTACCCACGCTAGTAGCTCTTAGACACATTCTGTTCAGAGTACTCAATTATTGTTTATGGATCACTGTATAATGAATTTACTTATGACAATAAGTGACTCACTATAAATCCTTACTACCTCACGATTTATTATAGTGAGTGTGAGTGTACTCAGAAAAAATGAGAAATAACAATCACTAATATAAATATATTATATAAATAAGATATTAAATTAAATGATTTACTATATAAAAAATATTTAATATAACCTAAAGTACATAAAACCACATTATTTTACATCTATAAAGATATATATATATAATTTATGCTTAATCATAATTAGGCTATATTTTGTAGCCACTGGACCGTAATATTGTCACTCCACACGTGGTACCCGAATTGCCCCGTTCATTACGTATATATATATAATATATAATATAATATTATATATATAATAATGATATATATATTATAATTTAATAATATTATATTAATAAAGAATTTATAAATAATTAAATATATTAAGTTACTAACTTATAGTATGCCGGAATGACCACGCTATATATATTTAATTATTATATATTAGTTTACGCCTCATTGGTCTGCCTAGTCTGCTATTATATAGTTAGTATGAATATATAGTCGTGTGCATATTCTCCATCCATAACACTATGGCTCCGTGGAGATATTCGGTTACCATTTAAAAGAGTAAGAGTGATCGCACTGGTGTTACAACAATCCTACAATTCTATCTCACAAATACTTAACTCATTCGTATATTGAATATTTAGCATAATACTACATTACAAAGGTTTAAAACTGAGATACACATTTAGTCTGTGAGATTGCAGTGTGACATTTTATATGTATATTAGTCTTCTCACGTGTAGTCAAAACGCTCACCACGAGTCACTTTACCCACACCTATGCAAAACAAAATCTGAAATACTACAATTATATACAATATATGTGTAATAGAATGATATTGTAGTCGATATAATCTCTATAAATCAATAAAAAAATATATTTTATATAATATACTCAAAGAAATAATATATTATTTGGTTTATGATAATTAGTTATTAGGTATATACTTGATATAAGTATTATTCATGGTATATAAAATTTACTAATTTCTGAAGAATTGCTTGTGATTATTTGGTATGTATCTCTAATATATTGATTAATAGTATCAAATTTTTTGAGGGGTATAGAAAAATTATACCCGTATATATACTCATCATCACCTGTTTCACTCACAGTCACTATATCGATCCTTCTAGCTATTATATTTGCTGAGGTTATGTCCCATGTTTACTATATGAAAAATACAGGATTCTCCTACTTATTATTATTTACTATATCTCAAATATATTGTAACTTCCATGAATATTCTACTCTAGTGAGTATGATGATTATTTATCCTTTATAGTTAACGAGAGATGGGTTTATTGCTATACCTTAAATGTATTTTTTTTACTATTACCCTTATATTTTCTTTTTGTAGGCATATTATTATCCTCCAGCAGAGAATATTTTATATATAGAATAGTTCTTTTTCGAAGATCAATTTAGCGAATTCCAAAAATGTTAAACTGATGATATCCTAAATTATATAATCAGTTTGTAATCTTTTGCCTATGCATTTCGGACAAACATTGATGAGGATACTGAACTAACAGTTTATCTAAAATATATCATATAAATATAAAATCTTAAAATTAATGAAAAAACATTTTTTTAAATATTCTGGTCCGGTAAAGATTTTGTAAAATAAATAATTCAGAAAAAGAAAAAACTGAAGAGTCAGAAATTATAAGTCTGAAAGTGTTAACCGAATGTGGGACGAAAACTCAACCAATCATTAATCCCAGCAACAACTATTCCCAAACTTCAACCATTTAAAAGATAATGTTTTTTAAAATAGGTAGTTTGGTTTTTAAATCTTATTAAATTCAAATTATATTTTAAAAATAGAATATTCTTTTCATTTTTACCCTTTCACCATAGGAGCATACCATAGTATAGATATAATTAAAAATATCTATATTCTTTACTATGAGTATACCTATTATGATTCCCCTACTAATCAAATTTTTGTTCACTACAATCACTGGGGTGGGAGAGCATTCTAGGCAACGCTATACAAATTACATTCAACTTAAGATACTTTTATTCATTCCGTTTCCACCATTTGGGAAGATTAGTCACTTAAAGCTCCTTTTTTTTCTACTACAATACAAAATCAACTATTATATCAGTCTTATCTTCTTCTTCAGTCTCTTGATCATCGTCATTCTTTGATACAAAGAGACAACTCATCGGAAATGTCACATAAGAATCCGTTGAATTTTTTTCCTTTCTTGATCTTTAGTGAGGGTTCTCTAACGCTTTTAAGGTTACTCATCCCGTGCGAATTCAATTTCAATTTAATTTAATGTGAACAATATTGTCTTTCATTATTGCAATCGGTGAAGATCAGGTGAAAAACTTGAATTAATGTCTAGGATCCTATAGAGGGGTGGACACCGTGTAAATGTTCTTCTTTTCTATTGTCTTTCTTATAGTTTAAATCTTATATATATATATTATATATATATATATTTATATATTTATTATTATATATATCTATATATTTATATATAATATATATAATATATATTCTATAATTAATATAATAATATTATTATTTATATATAATAATATATTATATATATATATACGTATATTTATATATATTATATATATATATATATTATTTTATATATATATATATATATATACATACATACTATCATACATACATACAATATATTAGTATAGTTATATATATATATATATTTATTATATATATATTATATATAGATATTATTATATATTATTATATATATATAGTATACAGTATTATATATATATATAATATATAATATATATATATATTATATATATATATATATATATATATTTATATATATATATATATATAATATATTTATATATATATAATAGTAATATGATTTATTATATATATAATATATATTTATCTTATATATTTTTAAATTATATATGTAAATATTATTATACATTATTAGGATTATATTTAGAAATTATATAATGTATTATTATATATCAGATTATATATATATTTTATAATATATATATATATATTATATATTTATTATGTATATTATATATTATATATATTATATCTATATATATATTCTAAAAAAATTATATTATATATATATATATAGTATAAACTTTAATTTAAGAATTCAAATACAAATTTAGACAAAGAAAGTTGTCTATTTAGAAATTTTCTTAACCTTTTAGGAAAAGGTTATCTTAATTTCTAATTATACATATCTATATAGTATATATTATATATATATATATATATATATATATAATAATATATTATTAATGATATATATATATTATAATTATATTATATTATATATATATATAATATAATAATGAATAACTTACTTCTACCCTGACACTACCATCATGGGAGGAGCCACCAGCGGTAGGTAAACCAGCCGACAACTCCGTCTCTCAGAAATATGTCATGTGTAGCGCTGGAGGGAGAAAGAGATCTCGAGAGTATTGACGTACTAATGTATTTGGAGTCGCGAATGATATGGACTGTTGGGTACTTAGTATGTGGAGATATAGAGGTATGCGCGATGATGATATGTTTGAGATGTTAAGATAGGATGTCAAGTCGCGGTGCAGGAGTCGGTGATCTGAGGAAGGGAGCAATCTTGTGAGTGGATCGGCTATTTCGTATAAACGATGGGGTGCTCTCATGAGAGGTCGTGTCTGAGGAAGTTCTTACTCGAGGGGCGCGTGATGGATTCGTGCATATCGAGTGGTGAATTTATTTGATGTATTTTGTTGTTTGTTTGGTGGAGGTGAATGTGTTCGAATTTGTTTTATATAGAGTGGAGAAGGAGTTCTGTTTGAGTCTGGGGTGGATGGGGTTAAGAGAGGCATGTGGCATGGTTAGGGTGCTATTGTTTTGGTAAAGAATGTGTGCCTATCATTTAGGTGAGTGTCTATGGTAGTATTTTGTTTCCTTTCGTGTTAGTGTTGGTTGTGTTGTCATTAGTGCATCTGTTTATGTATTCTCATGCTGTTGTTTTTGTCGTTTGGAGTTAATTTGTTGTGGTGCCATTTGGAGAGGCGTAGTTTAGAGTCCGACGAATGCATTGTTTGTAATATGGTGGTGGATGTCTTTTTATTGTTTGTGAAGTTTGAGCGCGATGGTTTTATTATGTTCAGTTTCATGTTTGGAGATTGAAAGTTCTGTTGTCGTGTTTTTTTTATGTGAGACGAATGTAAGTGTTACTGCCGGGATTTTGGGAGATTTTGTTGAAGGGTAATTGCAATTGTTGTTTAAGTAGACTTGAAAAGGGTATGGTGCATAGTTGGCTGTCAGTGGTGATTAAAGTATTTGATGATTTGTTTGGTGAGACGGACATTCTGCTTTCTGTCAGCCATGTTTGAAGCTGGTTCATGTGTTGTTGCGTCAGGTTTGTGGCAGTGTTTAGGTTCTGGTGTGTAGTGGCTATATTGATGCCATCTGCATAGGTTATGATTTGACATATAATATGCATTAGAATGATTTAGTACACCTTTGAAGTGACCTTGACGCATTTCAATAGTGATATAATATCAGGCATCGTAGCGTTGGTATTACTCAGAATTATTGTTATTTTTCACATATGGTTTTAGAGATTCAATAACATTTGCGCTGATGATAATAAAACCTGTTAGCAATTTTGATTTCTTTTCGTGAGTATTTTTCGCATACAAGGTCAAACTCTCCGTATATCTTAGATCTAGTTGCATCATTTGTAGCGCGCTCTTGAATTCGTAATAATAAGTCGATGATAATAATCAGTTGTTAACTATATCTTATTTTTTAAGTTCATGCTGGGTAGCTACTGATTAACTGAAATGAATTGCATTAATTTAACACGTAAAGACAAAAATTTTTACCGACTAGAAAAAGCAAAAGCCCTCTTTTTCCATTTTAATTTGCAATTTATGTACAGTGCAATAGTTTCACATTGCACAAAATTTATTTTAAAATGATAACTACTTTCTAATCTAACCTAACACTAACATTTAAAGGCAATTACGGGCAAGGGTCCTAACTTAAGCAAGTTTAACTTTACCAAAGCATAACATAATCTATTGTAATTTTAAAACATTTTTCACAATTTTTTTATAGTCCTTTCTCTAAAACCATTAAAAAAAACTATGAAATTCTCGTACCATTTGAATAATTCTGCTGCCATCGAAAATCAGAAAACATCGAGTTGAAAAAAGCTCAGCAACTCATGCTGGGGCAGAGAATCTCATTTTAATCATTTATTATAGTATTATATATATATATATTATATATATTCATATTATTATATGTATATTATTTATATTATATATATATTATATTATTTGTATATTATTATATATATATAAGTTTAGTATTGTAATAGTATGACTATTTGATGATGATATGTATAGGTAGGTGGGTGGATTGATATTATTATATTATATTATAGTATATTATTATTAGTAATATTACTAAATTATTATTATCGATTATATATTAGTATATATATTATTAATATATATTATATATTAAATCTATATATATTATATATATTATATATATTATATATATAATATATGATATATATACTATATATATATATATATATTATATATAATTATCTGGGTGGTTATAATTTAAACTGACGTGTTCCAAAGGGCTAGCATTGGGTTCAGGGATATGTATGTTGTCTGAATTTACTTTGGGATATTGCTAATGATGGAAAGCTAGCTCATCGTAATGATGCATATAATTACGTAGTCCATGAGTTGTGTGTCGACTGAAGGTGAGATTATATGGAATATTTGGGAATTTATGGTTACTAGAGTACTGTTCAATTATTGAGCAGTCATCGGATGGTTTTTGCAGGTTTACCAGATTATGCAACAGCATGCTGTCGCCATGCGTGTTACGTGATGCGCATAGCAGTGAAGGTTCGGGAGCATAGTTGAGGTCTATTTTAACTTCTTAGTGTATTAAGTCTTTGCTTTACTGGCAATGTTACATACGTTATCCGCTCCACACTTTTTTGACTTTGCGTGCAATCCACTTTTCTTAGGTCTCTCGTTTCAACGCTGTCATTTCTACAAGCGCCATCTTCTGTGCTTGCTGTCTTATTCAACGACTCATTTATCTTTTCATTGACCAAATCATCTTAATATCATTCATTCCTAAAATAGTTTTTTTCAGCACACACAGCCAGTGTGTCTTTCAGGCATACTTTCGGGGGGGCACCCCCCGAGACAGTCGAGTGCCCCGGAAAAGTGATGCATAAATTAATTTTTTCGTAATTAAAAAATAAGAATTAATTAACTAAGTTTATGTCCATTATTTCTTTAGCACATTAAATAAGTAAATTCAGCCAGAATCATGGAAACTTGCTGATATCCATTAAAGTTAAAAGTTGTTGCATTATGAACTTGAGAATCGGCTGATGATGGTTGGTGAACGATGGTTGAGAGCACTATTGTATGTATTTCATATTTTAAAATTTTTTCAAAATTTATATAAGTACTTTGCCAATATCATGTTGTTTGGGCATTTGTCTAAACTTCTCTAAACTATTTCGTGGAATTGGATTCAAACTGAATGTGGCTTGATAGTCATTACTATAATATTCGTGAGGTAGTACTTTTTTCATTATTTATTTACAGTTTTGTCTCGCTCGTCTGTACAATTTTCGTAAACCAATGCTTTGTATTGATTTGAAATGAAAATTGCGTATATATTTTTTCTACTATTTTCGGATCTAACACAATTTTTAGTGGCTATTTGTATTCGAGGATGGTGACTATTTTTTTACTTTTAATTTCTTGTTAGTACTGCTCATTAGTTTTGGATTTGTTTCTGGAATAAATTTTCGAGGAAATAGTTTTGAAAATATTTAAAAAAATGTCTTTTGAGTATGACTAAAGACAATTTATCTATTAGTTAGAATTTGCTCTTGCCTGCTTAATAAAGTTCTTAGAATTTAATTGTTGATCGAATTAGTATGAGATATAATTTAGCGTCATTTTTCATATCTAAAATCCATAAAAGTGGAATTTTTGGAGATTTGACAATCGGTCCCCCCCTGGGTGGGAGGATTATGTATGAATCGATAAAGTAGTTTCTCAACATTGTAGGTAATGGTGACCTATATATTGCATTATTTAAGTTGTGGAAGTATTTCCTACGAATAAGTTTAGAGGAGTTTTGGACAATGTCAAAAATCGATGGATTTTGTAATCATGTGAAATAGTTCCTGATAGAAGAATGTCGACTACAGTCCATTGACAGAATAAGAACCGATTAAGAATATTGTAGATGTAAAAAAAGCTACAGTTTTTGGTTTTTTTATAGAGTGAAATCGGCTGAGAATTCGAATTTTATGTCATTGTTAGGTGGGCTGAAATTGGGCTCAGCCCGTAGCAAATATTGGACCTTTGTATTTTTTGGTAAAGAAGAAGTAGCTTACTCTAATATGATGGAGTTTGTTTGCATGTCTTTTGAACAAATTGCTTAATTTTAATGATTTTAAAACATGAGAGGACTTGTGAAATGATATTGGTTGGTAGTCAAAACGCATCCTTGATTCAAAAACCTAAATATCAGAAATATATAATGTAGATTTAGAATAATGGTGCATGCAGTTTAATTGAGCGTCAACAGGGTTATTAAAAGAAATTATGATTTTAGAATGAGTGGATATATAATATGGTTCAGGGGTGATATGGTATTCATGGTTGCAATGTAGAGGTGTGTCAGTTTTAACATCCATGAAAGTGTTATTGGTATATAAGATTAATTCACAAGGGAATGCGAAAGAATTTAATAATTGATAAATAGGACAAATAGAGTTATTCAAAACATGCAAACATTGAGAGAATTGAATATTTGCCATAAAACTATTTTTCATAACTGATTTGTTGACGAAGAACATGGAATATTTGGGTCTGAATATGATTCGAGAATGCCCAGCAGAAGTAGAAGTTGGGAAAGAAATCATATGACATGATTTGTAGACGCTTTGGTCCGAGAAAGGAATAATAGTAACGATACTATAAGGAACAGTATCTAAAATAGTCCAAGTAAATGGATAGAAACTCATAAAAGTTTTCAGGATGAAATGGAGAAATCGTGTTTAAGTGAGTTGTATGTAAACTCTCCAGTATGGAAGGTCTAAGATTGGAAAAGGAATATAAAGTAAATAAGTTATTCTTCTGATTGTCCAAGAGACAGGCATCTAAGATGTTGTTACGAAGTTCTAATAGGTTTTGAATATAGGTATTAAGAATAGAAAAATAAGAGTCTAAAAGATTTATGGCATTAAGGAAAAAGAATGCTAAGTGTAGGTTCTGAGTTTGATTTCTCATGTCATCTACGGATTGAGTCAAGGAGGAAAGGGAATCAGTATTTGATTTTAATTGATTTCTAAATTGTAAGAATAAAGAGTTGACATTATTAGATTGTTCAGATAATACCTCTTTTCGCTTTTGCATATATTGAACATCCTCGTCCATAGCTGTACCAAATAGAGATCGTAGGAACTTACCACCAATGTCTAATAATCCGCGTCGCTCACGGAATGAATTCGAAGATTTGAAAGAATATGAATTTATCCATGGATCATTTAGAAGAAATTCAAGTTGTTGAAGTGTGTATGAAGCATATCTATCTAATATATCTAACTGATATACAAAAATATAATTGTTCTGGATCCATAAAGAACCGTTGAAGGATCTAGAAGAAAAATAAGTTAAATATGTGTCTTATTTCATTAATCTCATCTCTATTATATAACATATCTATCACTTTTTTATATTACCCACCTATGTCACGGTTTCCTTACTTCATTTGATCTATACTTCGAGCTGGTCACCTCCACACTCACCATCATCCACTGCTCTCAACGTCTTCCGGCAAGCGTGTTGCATCTTCAACTCAGATGTACATATTTGCAGCGAGACTATTTTCCAAAAATGACTCACCATATAACTCGGGCCCCTTTCGCCTTTTATTCTGTCCGTTTGTTTTTCTCCTCTTCTTTTTCGTGCTTCGCTTCGGCCCTCTGTGTCTCTGCTCCGATTTGCACGTGTTCTGCCCCCTTCTGGCCCTTGTTGGACTGAATGAGGGCGTTTAGTTCTCTCGCCGTTCCCTCTCTCGCCGTTAATTGCTTAGTACTCTTCTCTTACAATGTCTCTTTTTCTCTTTCTTCTCTCACGCTCTCTCTTCACTTCCTCTCCTCTATTATGTCTTTTCTATCTTCTCTCACAGTCTTTATTATCTCTTTTTTTTCTTTTCTCACTCACTCTCTTTATTCTCTCTATTCTTTTCTTTCTTATCTCACACTCTCTTCTCTTTATCAATACTCACACATCTCTCTCTCTCTCTCATTCTCTCAGTCTACTCTTTCTTCTTTCACACTCTCTTCTCTTTCTTCTTTCTCTCTATTATCTCTCTTCTCTTTCTTTTCTTTCACATCTCTTCACTTTCTCTATTATATCTCATATATCTCTCTATTCTTTCTCATCTCTTTATTCTCCCACACTCACTCGATATTATCTCTCTTCTCATTCTTCCTTCACATTCTCTATCTCTCTATCTCTCTCTCTCCTCTTTCTTCCCTCGCACTCTATCTTTTCTCTCTATCTTCTATCTCTTATCTTTCTTCTCTCATCTATTTACTATTTCTCTTCTTCTATCTCCTTTTCTCTCTCTATTCGCTATATCTTCTATATCTAATCCTAGTCTATCTTCTCTTCACCTCTTTACTATCTTTTTTCTTCCTTTCTATCCATTCTCTACTCCTACTTACCTTACTCTCTCTCTTCTATTTCTTCTCTCTTCTTTTCTCTATCTTATCTTTGTATTAAATAACTCTCCTTTTATCATCTCAACTATCCTCTTCTTCTCTCTTCTTTTTTCTCTTCTACTACTCTACTAGATTCATTCTTCCCTCTTCATACTACTCTTCTTTCTTACTCTTTACTCTCTCTATTTTCTCTCTCTTATCTATCTCATCTTTACTATTTTCCACTCTCTCTCTCTCTCGTGTTCTTACCTTTACTTGTTTTCTCCTCCGTGTTTTTTTCCTTACTATCATTGTTGCACTACAACCTCAGTTTAACTTCCCTCCTTACTCCGGCCCCCAACCCTCACGACCATGGCCAACTGTGCCCCCCCACCTTTCTCTGGCCTCTGTATTCATTGTACTTTCCCCCTTCCCAATGTCTTTATCATGTCTATCTTTCTCTCTTTGTACTTCTCTCAACTCCTTCTTTATTGCCTCATCGCCTACTCCTCATTTGCCCCGTTTTCATTTAAGCTAACTACTTTCTTTTTTTTTGTCTCTTTTTTTTTTTTTTCTTTCCGCCTTGTAGCATATTTCACTTTTTTTTTACCTCCACTGTATCTGCTCCTTGCCCATGTTTTTTTTGTCCTACTTTTCTCTCACAGGTTTTGCCATTTCTCCCTTTTGGTTGGCTTTTTACCCTATTTGCCACTTGTGTTTGTGTCTCATTCTCCACTTGTTCCTTTCTTCCCTCTTGTACCGTATCTGCCCCTACTTGCTCTCTTTCCGCATGTACACTTTTTCTGTTACACCTGCCCCCTCCCCCTCGCTTTCTTTCTATCTCGCTCATTCTGCCTCAACCCGTTACTGTCCTCATGTTTCTTGTCATCCGTCCTTGCCGCCGGTCTAAATCCTTCTCGTGTGGTGGCGCCGTGCGCTCCCGGGCCCCCATCCACCGCCCACCGGTTCTGCCTGTCTTCTTCTCGGTTTTCAAGATCCGGAAGTCGGTACGGGAAGAGGTTGTTCCCCCCCTCTCTTCCCCCATCTCCCTGTATGTGGAGGGACGCAACCAGCCCGCCAACCTCCGCCCTTCCCTCCGTCTCTTTCTCAATGGGCCCACCAGACGTCGCACCCCTTCCGCATCTCTTTCCGCGCATGCCTTTCCGCGCACCTTCCCCCCCTGCCACCAGTCCGCCGATGCCACCGTCCCACGTTCACTCCTGACCCCTAGCCTCCTCGCTTTGGGTCCTTTTCGCGTCTCTCTACCTTTACCCTCCGCCTCCCTCCCGCCCCCCCGCAACGACAACTGGTGGGCACCTGGCTCAGTCCCCGTTATCGCCAGGCTCACAATGGCTCCGTTACGTGCGCCTCTTTCTCGTCTCCACCTCCTCCCACACTTACACGCACTGTCCCACATCCGCAGCCTTCCGTCACGCGATGAGGTGGACGCCAGACAATCCGTCCACCACGTCTAAGACATCAGGCCTCACAGCCTCAGTTTATCTCGGTCTCTCTATATCTATCTATTAATCATCTTCTTACTTATATCATAATTCATCTTATCTCATACATCTTCTACTCTGTTTATACATATATTATTATCTCTTCTTATACTTACTACTATTATTTCTCTCTTCTACTCATATCTCGTAATATCTGTATCTACTCTTTCTTCTTATCCTATCTCTATTATTTTTCTGAAACTATTTAAAATTTATAGATAGCTTATTAGCATCTATCCCTTTCATTATTTTTCTATCTCTCTTCTTCTCTCTCTCTCTCTACATCTCTATCTCTTCATTTATCTTTCTCTCTCCCCTCTCTTCTCTCTATTCACTTATATCATTACTATCTCTCTCATATTCTAATCTTCTACTTTCTCCTCTCTATCTCGTATTTCAGTGTTTCTCGTGCTTTCCTCTGCCACGGCATCGTGATCTTTCTTGACGGCTCGTGCTTTTTTTGCCCGGAACCGTGTTTTTCTTGCAGCCTCGTGATCATTTTGCACGGCTCCGTCCATCTTTTTGGGCCTCCCCTTTTTTTGTCCCCTCCGATTTCCTCAGCGGTTGTGTGTTTGCGTGAAGACCCTTCACTATTTTTCTATCACCCCGTTCTATTCTTTCTACGGGGCGGCTGTGTTGGCGTCTGCTCCCACTGCGCTCCACATATCCTGTAGGTGGTTTCCCTTGAGAGCTCCATCCACCGTGTAAAGTCTCTGGCAGCGCTCTCACTTTGCCATTAATCCGGACGTCTCACACTCTATTTTTATCTGTTCCGCAAGCCCTTTCACCTGTTTTCCCCACAGCTGGGTCCTTTCCAAAATTTTTTTTTCACCGGGACACCGGAAAATTCTCTCTTTAAAAAAAGTTTTAAACCAAAAAGTGTACAAATATTGTATTTATTGTTTTTCCCCCCATGATTATCTTCTAAATATTTGAAAAAGAAGGGAAACATATTTTATTTGTATAGTTAAAAATAATGATTAAAAATTTGACAAAGAACTTTTCGAATTTATGTTTTTTTAATACAAAGCTTCATTCTTTCCAATACATTAAACGCAGTTTTTACAAAAGTAAGCAAGTGCAATGTGTTTAACGTTTTTTCTTTTATGCTATCTTTCATTCATTCGTTATTTTTTTTTATTTTAACTGAGCGAAGATTTTAGGTTTCCTAAGACCTTCCGAGCTTCTCAAATTCAAATTAAACAGCATATGGTCTATTGCTTTTAGGTAACGCTAACTATGCCTCTATTCTCACTAACGCTTCTCTCTTTTCTACACCCGTCAAATTTTTTCCTTCTATCTTATACTATATAAATTAATCCTATTATAGGATTCCGCTCACCTGAATTTCCAGTCCATACCTCTACAATGAGGAGGCTTCGTACAATATATTAGCATTCCCGATTGTCCCATCCTTCACCAATCTTTGACAAGCCTTAATCGTTATGATCATTCCTTACATTACTTATTTCATAAAATCTGAAGACATTCCATACATACTATATAGCTTCCTTTAACTGTACTTTTCAAAAGACATTTTATGAAGATGTCAATACATTATTTAACATGCTCTTGATTTTCCAAAATTTGTATAATTCAGTACGGAAATATATATTATATATATAAATATATATTATATATATATATATATATATATATATATTATTTATAATATATATAATATATATATATATATATATATATATTAAATATATAATATACATATATAATATATATATTATAAATATATGATAATATGAGTTAGTAATTTGTAACCCTTCTCAAACTACTTAAGTAAATAAATGTGAGTTCGAATGAGGTTGGTTTCAGGTCTGATTAGCAGGCTTCATTTCGATAAATAATACTAATTAAAGGGACGAGGATTCTTCGAATTACATCATTTTTCATAATGCCTTTTGATTATCAAACTTGAGATGACCTTTATTTTAAAAGCCGAAAAAGCTCAATATGCACATATATATTGAGTATATTTATCGAATAGTGTTGGCTATATAAGAAGGAAATATATATTATATATATATATATATATATATCTATATAGTATATATAATTATATATATATATATAATATATATATATATATATATATATTATATTATATTATATCTATATATATATATTATTATAATATATATATGCTATGACTGCCGTCGGAGATGGACGTGTTTGAAACAGCAGGGAGGCGAAAGTCAATGATATAGGTTGGGAGAGGAGCGAGAAGAGAGAGTATGAAAAGTTTCTCAGAAAGAGGTTTACCTAGGGGAATGTACCTGGGTTTTCCTTCGGGAGGAGTGAATAGGTTGAAGACTGTAATGTGGGTAGAATTCCCTGGAGCAGATAAAATTGTTATTCTTTAAGAACTTATGGAAATTATTTTATATTTCTAGATTTAAATTTTTTAAATCGACATATATAAATAAAAAGACAAATTAATATTTTTACATAATGAAGAGAGGAAAATAAAACTTCATATTAAGTTCTTTCGGTAATACATTGAAAATATAAATTGATAGTTTAACAATATAAGTTCATTTGAGGAGACAGCTAAAAATATCCAAGTTAGTTTTTTCGGCTAATTTTTTAATAACTAAGCATCTTTCGACTTTATAGATGATATCAGATAGTATTGCAGTATTAGTAAGTATAGAATATATTGTCTATTTAAGAAAGAATGAATATTCAGGCGACTCGGACATGATGAAGAAATTTCTTCCCCTGTTTAGGGCGAAGGACTTAAGGGCCCAACCGGACTTTATTTTTATTTTGTTTCAGAACTTCTTGAGTAGTTATGGAACATATTTGTTAATGTCTTATAATAAATTATCTCCATTAATTAAAGGAGGTTGAGAGATCGTATCCTTGAAATTGGTACCTCACTTTAATGACGTAACTGCGGGGTGACCCTAAATGGGACTTTATTCAACCCTTTCCTGAGGGTGTAAAAATGGGAATTATCTCGTGGGAAAGAATGAATCCTTTAGGAAATTTATTAAATAAGGATTTGAAATTTAAATTTAGTTATGCTTTAGTAGGAAGTGAAAGAGAGTCTTAGGGTAAACACAATTGGGTTATTAAGTTCGGTTTAACCCTAGTATTGTTAGGTAGGATGTTGTTAGGGTGTACAAGACATCTTTGAAGGAAATAGGTACCAGAGTATTCACTAAGTTTAGCATGGGTAAGATTTTGAGCATGATTTTGGTCGGATGTTATTTATGTTAACTGGTATTTTATTTGTAGGGAACTTGAGGAACATTGGCATTTATTCATAATTCCATATGATTGACACAAGTGTAGGATGTGGTCAGGTTTGTCAGGCCATAGTTAGTTGTTGTGCATTTGGATTGATATGATTAGTCTTTGCAATGATAGCCTTAATTAATACTTAGGTATTTAGAGTATTTATGCTATCTTAGTTTGATAAATTAATAACTTAAGTTTTAAAAATTTTTATGTAAAGTTATACCGCAAAAACCATATTTTCAGGGTAGGTTTTGCAAATGTATTTAATATGACTTTATACTTTGATCAAAGTAGAGATGAAGAGTAGGGTGGGGTGTTGGTTGTTAGAGTTGATATAAATTTAATTTATTGAATTATTTGATATTTTTAATAATATTTACGAAAAATATTAAAATGTTTTTAATTTTTACATATAAATGTAGTTATTTCACATTAGTTTATACAAAATGTGGTCAAATATGACTAAAAGAGTAAAGAATAGGCAAGGGTTTGTTATGGGGGTGAGCTATTGCCTTATGTTTTGCGGTCCAATAAGCACATATTTAATTATCCTAAAACAGTAAAACCAGTAAGATAGCTCATGGTTTGGGTGGAGGGGATTGTATAGGGTGTTTAGTGCTATTATCTTAGGTCAATAAATACATATTTATTGAACCTAATAAACAATAAAGGAAACGCATGGTGGTGGGAGAGGGGTTCTATAGCTTGGTTTGTGCTAACTGTTTATCATGTTTTATGGGTCAATAAAGGGTATATAATGACAACCAAAGCGTAAAGATAGAGCATATCTGAATGGGTACAAGGTTTTGGCGCCTACTGTTTACTGCTTTTAAGTCAATAAGAATACCTTTGTCCATTAAATTTCAATCCCATTTAGTAAAACGAAATGATGGACAGATGTTAAACTGTTAAAGACTGAAATAATGTTAAATAAATAACAACCTTTAAGAAAATAAAAACTTTAAATATATAAATTAAAAAAAAAAAATAAAATAGTTAGGTTTACAAAGATTGTGAAATATATAATTGTCGCAGTTAAAAGAAAAATGATGTACTATATAAATATTATATTTAATGATATCTAGTTTAGAATAAGGGATTATAATTAAAAGTAGAATAAAAAATAAATGTATATGTTTAAAAAGAAAATGGAGTATACAAATATATATTCGAGGGTTACTTTAAAAAGAACATATTTTTTTTAATGGCTTATTGTTTGAAAGAGACTGTTTATATATAACATTAGGTTTAATGTTTCATCAATTATGATATATCAATTCGTATTTGTAGTTTAATAGCGTTATAGTGAGCCTGGCGGGAGCACAGCGTCGGTCTATTCAAGCCGGTTCGCGCCTGAGGGCAACGCCCACTCCGAGCTTGGCTTTCCACGCACCGTTTTTAATAATAATCAAATATAATATAATAATACTATAATAATTATAATAATATATAATAATAATATAATAATAATTGATCTCCATAATAAATAATCATAATAATAATAATATATAATCTATAATTAATATTATAATTATAATAAGAATTATAATAATATATATTAATTATAATAATAATAATAATAATAATAATAATAATATAATAATATAATAATATAATAATAATACTAATAATAATAATAATTAATAATAATAATAATATAAATAATAATCAATAATAATAATAAATAATAATATAATACAATAATAATAATCATAATAATAAATCAATGAATGACTAAGCGTGACTATATACTATGTGTAGAGGTTGAAACTATGTATTAGATTCAGCTCCTATTGATGTCACTACATTATTTAATAAAAAGCAAGTTTTGGATTCAGGCACGTATTCTCAATGGTCAGCTACTGCTCAGTCTTCCTCAGACTATGCTTTGTAATTTTATGTTCTCGGGGGTTATCCTCACTTGGAGGTTTCAGATACAACTTAGTCTTGAAACCCTCAAATCAAGTTTAGCGGTTCCTAAAATAGGAAAGAATACCTCCTTTTGTATTATGATATACTTATTTCAAGATTCAACTCCGCTCGGTTAGGTCGCTTCGTGATCCAGATCACGAGTATTCCAGGATTGACTCCTTCATGACTCAATTCTTCGCAGAGAAACATGTCGGCTGCTTATTTATACATTAACTATAGCATAAAATTTAAAAACTACTATTGGGGGTTAACCTAACCCTAAGGTAAGGTTAACAATCCAGATTCGGTCTTCACCAGACTCATAGAGCGGTCTAACTCGACCCTAGAAATACTAATTTGATATTCACTAGCTTCACAATTAACTGATGTAATGGAAATTCCAAGTAGTATGAGCGAATGACTTGAATTATCTGGCGGTTTAGAGATTCAAACATGAAAAAGCCCCAGTGCGGGGAACTTAGATATAACTAATTTGATCTGTCTAACATCAAAATAATAGAAAATGATATAATGAAATTTCCAAGTCAAATGGCCGCATGATCTTGGAATTTCCTATCATTAAGAAGCTCCAGAGCTTTGAAAATGCAGTAGTAGTTCCTTGGGTTAAATTGTCGCAGCCATTGAGTGCAGTGATGCAAGCTGATAAAATATTACCAATCCTATACGGAGTTAGGGTCTTGACATTAGAATGCTGGAATGCTTTGAAGTGCGTCATGCATGGAATGGAAATATATATGCAAGAAAAAAATGTTAAAAGCGCCAAAAGCTTGGCAGTATATAAGGCTTAGACAAAAAATAATATACTTGGAGGGGGTGCTGCTACTCCTTCCGGGGAGCAGGGATACTGTACTCTATGCGTAACTAAGACAGTGAAACACACCATAAAATACCATGTGGGTAGTGGGATCGAATTATTAAACCCTAAGAGGGATCCCTAAATCTTTAATAGCGCCAGGTCATCTAGAGCATAGAGAAGAAAAATTGACGTCGCTGGGATAGAAGTAACGTGTCATTGAATCGGATCAAATAATAATACCTTAAGAACATGCCTGAGGAAGCCCTTATCCAGAGTAAGTGGCGTGATAAAAGAAGAGCACCGAATGGATGGATTTGTTGGCAGAAGGATTTAATAACGGGAAGGCTGTCTCTGAATTAGAGCGAGTGAGTTAAGGAGGAATTCTCCTCGTTTGTCCATACCGCTTTTTCAAAGTCAAAAAAATAAGTGATAGGTGAGTGTTTAGATAATATATGTTCGAGGATATGTGGGGAAATCTACCAGGTATAAGATATATCTTATATACGTATAGTCATTAGATTAATATTATATAAAATTTGTCTTCTATTATCTCTTTATATAGACTAAATAAAAGTTTGGATATTAATAATATGACATAAAATGGTTTTTGAAATTATTGATGTCCTAACCCCCAACCATAATGTCTGTGTATCTAAATTCTCTGAGTACTGCATGCCTACTGCCAGAAGATCTGCTAGTTACAACACTTCCCCCGGCCGCGAAGCACCCGTTGCCTCGCAAGCATGTGCGGGTTGGGCCACTGTCAACTAAACTAAACCAATGACTAACTTTTACCGTCTTGTTCAGACACACTACAGCCGCTTATGGATCTCCCAAATGCAGTATTTCAACTACATTCCACGTTCTATTGCACCTACCCTTCCCGCCCGCGACCTCCTTTGTCTCCTCTTAACAGTTTTGCTTGACTTCAGTGTTCGAGTACTCCTCTGCCTTTCCGCCAACAGTCTCACCTCTCTGTGCTAGTTGTCATTTTCTAGGTCATTATATCTCAATGGTTTCGGTAAATGATCCAAACAAATCTTCTGTAGTGAATGACAAACGTGGTAAGTCTTCACACCATCAGTCTAAAACTTCAAGGGCACACATCGTTCATATTTTACGTAAGAAATTTTAATTGTACTCCATTTAGTTTACCAACCATTATTGACCACCACAATACTTATACTGTACGCTCATCTTAGATGAATAAGCTCAAAACGTGTTTATACGCTTGCTTGTAATCTTTGACTCTTTGCATATACACAATACAGTTCACCTGATATATATATTATATATATAAAATTTATATATATATAAATTAATGGTAATAATATATAATTATATATATAATAATCTAATCTTAAACGTAGACACCTTCAATCCTTACATTATCTTCTATACTTAACAATCTCAATCAATAAACAATTACTATTTCATTACTCCTATAATAGCTTATCCCTACTTAACCTAATAAAGTAATCATATATCTCTCCTCACTATCTCTCCCTCTATCCCTTCTCCTCATCTCCTCAAAATCACTACTCTCCTCTCTTCTCTTACTCTCTCCTCTCATCTCTTATCTACCATCTACTAGGTCTTATCATTTCTCTCTCTATCGACTTTCTTCCATTATCTTTTTCTCTTCTCTATCTCTACGTCCATACTCTATATCTCTCCTACTTCCTCTGTGAGTACAATACTCTCCCTTCCTAATATCTATTCCCTCACTATCTTAAAACACTGATTTTACAACTGACATCCCTTACGACAACACAAACCCTAACCCTTCCATCTATTTCCCTGACACATCTAAAACCGCATATTAATTAAATTCACAATTCCATTTTCCATCCTCGCTGAACAGGACCAACTTTTATTAACACCCTTCCAAAATCTCTATATTCGTCACCCCACCACCCCCCACCACACCTCCCCAAATCCCCCCAAACAACCTCACACTCCTCCCCCTATCAATATTATCACACATTCCCAATCTTATATTTCGGAAGGCGATTTTAAATCAACGCTCGCATCACACTCACAATGCCCATAAAGCCGCCTTGCTATACAAAGACTACCCTTCTCTGAATCCCCCCTCCTGCAAACCAATATCCTTAACGAATTAGAAAAATCCCCTAATATGCCTCATTTCCATCCAAAAACAACGCACCTCAAACCTAATCCCCCCAAGAAAAAAAACCAATCCGCCCCACCTCCCCTGCATGTCACACACTTTCTGTTCACACCTCCTTACATCACCAAACTAACACCTGAGACACCACTACCGACCTACACTCAGACCACCTCCCATTCTTATTTCTCTAATCCACCCAAACCCCCCAAAAAAGATCACTACATAACAGTTAACACTGAAAAAGCAACTGGCCAGCATTCAACTGACCAATCGAAACCCCATGTAAACCCCACTCACCAATCCATGACAACACCATCCCTACACACCTCCATTATTTAATTAAATAAATTTAATCACCAAATCTGCTAACTTATACATACCCAAAGGCCACACAGAAAATCCTAATAACCCCAAAGCTCTCCCTGAAACACCAACTCATTAAAACTAGAAACTTCCCCGATTCCGAAAATATTAGACCATCACACCCACACCATCACAAAACCAAATAACAAACCTCAATACCCATCAAACACCTCATAACCACCACACCAACCAATAGTTTTTTCAGAAATACTTACAATCCCAAATCTTCACGCAATTTAAAAATAAGAAACCCTGATGCAAGTCAATCAAAAAACTAAATAACTCTTGCCCACAAATCCCCCTCCTTACCTGATAACTCCCTCCCTTCTTCCAAAAACAACACACAGGCTGTCAGCAAAACATTATACTAACATTTCCTCGCAAACACAACTCCACCCAACTAAAGGAAAAAAAAACAAAAAACCCCGACCCACAACCCCACCCCCTTTATAAACTGAAAGGATAAGCAGAATACCTATCAAAACCCTCAAAAAATTCTCCACTACAGGACCAGACTCAACTCTCTAACTACCATCTAAAAAACCACCTGGTGAAAAAGCACTTCTTTTCACTGATAATCCTTCAACAAATCCATGGCAACTTTAAACTATATACCCTCCACTGGGAAACCCCAAAGCCAAAAATTTCATAACTACCAAAACACAAACCTAAAAAAGACCCCAACTACCCTCTCCTCTTACCGCCCAATTTCCCTCCTCTCCTCATCAGTAAACCTGCTGGAGAAACTAATATTAAACAAAATCTCCCCTCTCATCACCCTCCCAGCTTTCCAACATGGCTTTAAAAGCAACCACTCAAACACTACACCCCTACTATCCTCACCCAAATCACGATCATCCTCCATGGCTTCAAACCAATCCACGCATCCCCAAGACCATATCTCACATGCAATCAACATCAAAAGCCTTTGACACTGTCCCACATTCATCTTATTAAAAAATTCCTTCAATCCCCCCCCCCCTAAAGAAAATCCAAAGACAAAAAAATGGCTTTCTAACTAACCGCTTTGCTAAGGTTCTGTGCAAAAACAATATCTCCCACTCCATTAAATTACCAAACAGCGTCTCACAGGATGCCATTCTTTTTTTTCCTCTTCAACGCTTTTCACAGCGGAACCTGCCCAATCCCTACCCACCAATCTACCAAACTTATCACGGGTACGCACATGAATATCTCAGCCTCAATTTTCCCAACATGCCAGACATAAATATAACGACTCATCACAACGGCAAAGAATACTTGGACTCTTAAGATAAATTATCATGGTCCTCTCAAAATAATTTAGTATTGGAAGAGGTTGGTAAAATTTTAGCAAATTAAATTATAAATTCGATTTGCTATAAAAAAGAACTTACTTTAAAAACTTACTTTTTTTATTTTTTTTGTGGCTTCAACTTTTATGAATTTTTTGAATTCTTTTTATTTGCCTTTTTTTGTTTATGTTCAACGTAAATTATTATTATTTGTGTGTATATATTATAATATAATATATATATAAATATTATCTATAATATATTATCATATATATATATATATAAATATATATATATATATAATAATAATATATCTATATATAATATTATGATATATCTATACTATATAATAATATTGGTCAGATTTTTTTTTTAAACGGCTCACAGTATGTAGCAGAGAACGGCGAGGTCCTAACAGTAAAAAAACAAATATTATTTGGAAATACAGGGGAAAATTTTAAGGATATGGAGTTAATTTTTATTATTATTATTATTTTTTTTTTTTTTTTTTTTTTTTTTTTTTTTTTTTTTTTTTTTTTTTTTTTTTTTTTTTTTTTTTTTTGAAGTAAATTTTTTTTTTTTTTTTTACATTAAACACCATACAAAATGCAAAGATTATTGGCAGCATCGGCGGCTCTCTCGGCCTCCCGGTGGGACGACGGGGGGGGGACTAAATCCCCTCCGGCGGATGGCTCCGAACCCGGCCGCTCTTTTGTTCTTCTGGGTGTCGCGGGTGTTCCTCCTCCCCTCCCCTTCCCCTCCGGGGTATGAAACGTCCCACCCTCTGTCCCGTCGCTCGAAGCCCCCTAAAAAAAAACCTAAAATTTTTTCTTTCCAAAAAAAAAAAAACAATTTATTTCAGCAATAGTTGAATTTAAACACCAAATTTAAGGGGGCTCCGAGGCCGACGGGGGACAGAGGGGGGGGAAACGTTCATACCCCGGAGCGGGATGGTCGGAGGAACCCCGCGACACCCAAAGAAATACCAAAGCGGGGGTTCCGGAGACACATCCCATGAGGGGGGGCTTAGTCCCCTCACCCGTCGTCCCACCGGGAGGCCGAAGACCACAGACCCTGCCATCCCTTTGCACGTTTACCCTAGGTATTCCTTTACCGTTAACAAACAAAAAAAAAAAAAAAAAACAAAAATTAACATCCCATCTACTTAGAAATTTCGGCTGATTCCAAATATATAATTTGTGTTACTGTAGGACCTGCCGTTATCCTAGCTACATACTGTGAGCATTAAAAAATCTGACCATATATATATATATAATATATAATATATATTATATTATATATATATATATATATATATATATATAATATATATATATATTATATATATATACTATAATATATACTATTAGATATATAATATATAATATATATATTATATACATAATATATAATATAATATTATATCTAATATTATATATATCATATATAATATATATATTTATAAATATATTAATATATACAAATAATTTTTTAAATTTTCAAATATTTTCCTTTTGAAAAAAAACTAAAAAAAATTAAAGAAAAATTTTAAATTGGAAAATAAATCATTTGAAGCTCCACAAACATGATCAACCTGAGTTCCTTTTATAGCAATAAAAGCCCTCCGATATTTTTCTTTCGAAATAAACATTATTTCAAACCTTTCGCAATACTAAATTAATTGTTGAGGACCATGTATTAACTTAAGGTCCGAATACTTACAACAATTAGAAACTTGGTTACTCAACAACAGAATGACCGCCTCCCCTTCAAGTCCTCCATCACGCTCCTACTAACCACCGACCAGCCACCAATTCTTCACTCCACCCCATAGTTTTCCCTGAAGAAACAACAATCCCATCCCCCTAAACAAAACCCCAAAAAATATTAGGTCTTACCTATGACACATACTCACATGACGTTCTCCCCAACATCGACCAAATCACCATCATTAAACCCAACCCAATGGAACACATAAAACACTCTCCAACCTCCTTTCCCACATAACTTTGTGAAGGACACACACCTACCACTACTTATAAACAACCTCCTCTTAGATCAAATATAAACTATGCTTCCCCAGCATGGTTCCCCACACTGTCAAAATCTAACTCAAAAAAATTACACAGGCAAAGGCATAGGACA
>JABUQX010002616.1:40000-42500 GCA_015478945.1 Trachelipus rathkii | reverse complement strand
TTATTATTATTATTTTATTTTATTTTTTAAATGAAAATTTCATATTATTATAATCGTTTTTTTTTTTTAGTATTTTTAAAATTATCTCAATCGATTATTATCATTTATTATTATTATTATTATTATTATTATTATTATTATTATTATTATTATTATTATTATTATTATTATTATTATTATTATTATTATTATTATTATTTTTATTATTATTATTATTATTATTATTATTTATTATTATTAATATAAATTATATTAATTATTTATTATTTATCATTATTTTTATTTTTATTATTATTATTATTTTAAATGAATTATTATAATTATTTTTTAATTATTTTATTTTTTTTTTTATTTTTTATTATTATTTTATTATTTTATTATTTTATTATTATTATTATTTAATTATTATTATTATCTCTATAATTATTCTTTCAGAGACCAGGCTTACTGAGGACTCTAACATTGGTTTCACCATTCCAGATTTTCTATCATATCATATATATCGAGATCAAAATGGAGGTGGCATCTCTTTATATTACAAATCTAAATTAAAATACGACTTGTTGACTGATTTCTGCGTTGTTAATAACACCTTTGAGTCGTTATTTGCTGAACTCACTGTTGACAAAGTGTCTTATTTTCTTGGGGGAGTATATAGAAGAATAAGAAGCCTTGTCGATTTTAACGAACACTTTTCTCAAATAAATCTCAGCAAGCTAAATCTGAAAAATAAATGTGTAATTTGAGGCGATTTTAAAGTGGATCTACTTCCTGATAACAAATATCTTGCGGCGAGAATTTGAAAATGTTCTTGATAAAAATTTTCAGCAACTAATTTCAATTCCTACTCTCTCAACTAGTGAATCTCAAATAAACTATCCATTTTCATACCATTTTCCAACTATATGTGCCATTGACAACAATTTTTATAACAATTTAGGTGCCGAAATTAATATTAGAGAAGTAACAAATAATGCTGTAGAAGTTTTAAAAAGAGAAATCATCTCGATAAAGGAGGATATTCTGCCATATACACCAAATTATGACATTAACCAGCCATTTTCGGGATTTGTTGAGTCATTGGAGAATTTGATATCTGATCTTTTCCCTATTATTAGCAAACGGGTTAACCGTCAGTCTGTTAAGAGTCCCTCGATAACTCCTAGGATTCAATCCAGTATAAGGAAAAAATATCACCTATTTAAACTTTATATAGAGGAATCAATAACTTTTGAGTCTTTTAAAGTAAATAAAAAATTTACTCAATTGTACATTAAGACTTGCAATGAAGATGCATTATAGAAATAAATTTAATCACGCGAAAATTGACTCTACTAAAACATGGAGAATTATTAGAGCGGTATTCTCAAGAAAGATAATAAATCAGATATTAACTCTATAGTTGATGGTGGTGAGAAGGTTTATGATAAAGTTAAAATAGCGGACACCTTTAAAGACTATTTTTTATAAACTCCTGCCAACCTGAGAGTTCAAATACCGGATGCTCAAAATACATTTGTTGAAAATATTCTGCCTCCACGGCATTCGTTTGTTTTTGTGCCATGTACTCCTAGTTAAGTATTAGATATCATTGACAAATTGAAAGACAAAAATTTTCACACATCCACTCTCCCGGCAAGAATCTTGAAAATGGCAGCTGGAGAACTGAGCGAGGTTCTTTCAGTTCTATTTAATGAATGTATCTCCAGAGGAGTGTTTCCCGATGTTTTGAAGGTGGCCAGAGTTGTACCCTTGTATAAATCTGGAACACGTGAGGAAGTGAAAAATCACAGACCCATATCGATTTTACCTTCGATAACTAAAATATTTGAAATGCTGATTTATAATAGGCTGACCGACTATTTTTTTTAAAAATTCATTGATTTGTTTCCAACAGTATGGGTTTGTGAGGGGAAGAGGAACACAGGACGCAGCTCTCTCTCTTCTACATGATGTTAATAGCAGCATAGCTCGAAAGGAGTATACAATTGCTGTATTTTTGGATTACTCAAAAAGTTAGAAAAATAATGCGCTAGAGGCATTTGCCTCTCTTTTATCGAATCTTACTTCAGCAACAGAAAACAATATGTTTAAATTGGTAATTCCTGCTCCGGAACTGGTAATGTAACAACGGGGGTACCTCAGGGGTCGTGCCTTGGGCCTCTTTTCTTTATAATATATATTAATGATCTTGTTAAGGTCACCTCAAATGTAAAACTATCTTTATATGCAGACGACACTGTGGCGTACTTTTCAGGTACGGATATTTGCCACATTCAAAGCGTAATCAACGAAGACTTGCAAAAGATTTACAAATGGACTTGTGCTAATAAGCTCTCTTTGAATTCAGGAAAAACTAAGGCTATGATCTTTTCATCTTTTTCTAACGTTCGAGCAAACGTTTATTTACCTAAACGGCGCAACAACAGAACTTGTCAAATCGATGATTTAGGTCTATTTATCCAGCATAACCTGAAATTTGATGAATATATTCATTACT
>JABUQX010002616.1:17500-20000 GCA_015478945.1 Trachelipus rathkii | reverse complement strand
GGAAGCGCTGTGTGTAATAAGTACTAGACAACTCGCTGCAACCGATACTAGCTATCTCCTAAATGAAGTGTGTGGTGTGCTCCGCTTGTGTCATGATACTGACTCTGGTCTGCCTCGAGATAAAGAGAGCGTGTATAGTGGGCTCGTGTGCTCTTTATTGCGCCTCGCTCGACCATCAATACAACATCTTTAGCGCTCGTCAATAGAGGCATCTCAATCTGCACTATCACTCGCTAGTCTCGCTCCACACAAGTGCTGGATAAGTCTCTCTATGCTCTCCCCCAAGACATCTCAGTCAATAGTCAGGAAAGTTTTCTCAAAAGTAGGTCAATTGTGGAACACTTTAATCATTTGATCAGGGCTCAAGAAGAACTAAAGAAAATAAGTACCAGAAAAAAATGTTCAACAACTTTCAGTAATATATGACATTTCGCGCGCTGAAACATCACTCCGCAAATGGTGATAAGGATGCAAGAATCTAATGTTTCTGACTGTTGCTTGTACGGCCCCTCTAATAAAATATATGTCTTAACATCCCATGACAATTCTATTCTAACCAAATGTATCATTTTACGCCAACCATTCAAAAACATCGCCATGATAATCAGCAAAAACTCGTCATCAATAGTGGGCGTCATTCCTCTCATAACCACTCTGATGAAGAAAGTAGTAATATTCTCAGACAAGTGACTGTTAAGGAATAAAAATGATGAAAGCGAACATATTGGAAGAAATCAACAAAATGTTTGCTCTCAAAGAGAGCACCAACTTGTATTCCATAGCTACGTTTTTAGATCTATAAAAAAAAATATAATTTCTCAGTTTTTATTTTGCAAAGAGGATTAAAGTCAGCGTCGGCCGAAAAATATGATAAAAAAATCAGAGATATAAATCTAAAATAGTTCAGAAGAAAGAAATAACAGTCAACGATGTTTCAAAACCATTCACAAGCGCCAATGTCACCAAGTCTTCAATACAATTCTATACGCATGATCAGCTATTTGAGAAGACATGAAAAATCGCCCAAACACGTCAAATAGAAACGCATTTCCTCTGACGAAGACCATCTCGTGTGGTTGGGATGCATGCGGAAACGTATCCTGATCTTTCACAGTTAACAAGAATTTACCTTGTTTCTCCGTCATAAAGTGCTGCCAGTGAAGGTCACTTCAATGAACGTCACTTCAGTGTTGTTGCTATGATCTATGAAGAAAAACGTACTAGATTAAATACTCAGAGAGAACTGAAAAATTATTATTTTTGAAGTATAACCTTTCAATAATTTATTTCAACTATTAATTATGGTATCAACTGCAGCCATTTAAATTAATGAAGTGATTTTCAAGGGCGTAAGTTAGGGTAAGATGTGGTAGGATGCACGTAAGAGTGAGTCTTGGTTGAATGTATTTATTCATTATTTTTTATTGTGTGGCTGAAATTCCATTTATACCTAGTATAAAAAGTGACACATTAATGGCAATATGCAATATTCGCATATAATTCACATTCGCTTCACGAATATTAAAAACAATAATATTATTTGCATAACATTCACATTTGTGAATAATGGAAAACATATATTGGGTCCATCTCTTTTATATATATATATATATATATATATATATATATATATATATATATATATTATATATAGATATATATATATGTAGAATATATATATATATATGATATAATTTATATATATTATATATATATATATATATATATATATATATATATATTATATATATATATATATATATATATATATATATATATATATATATATATATATATATATAATATATATAATAACCGTATATATATATATATATATATATATATAATAATAAAATATATATAGTATATATATATATATATATAATTATTATATATATATATATATATATAATATATAATATATATATATATAATATATATATATTATATATATATATATTTCATAATTTCCGTCTAAAGGGTGGAGTATTTGCCTATGTAAACATAAACACTCCCGTAACACGTCTCGAGAATCTTTGAATCTTTAACTTCAATTTCTGGCTTAAAACTTCCTTCTGTACACAATTAATCTTGTGCTTCTGCCTACTGTTCTCCTAACAGACAGACTTCACGCCTTTTTTGAATGATCTTACTACTTCTCACGAAAACTGTTATATCTCTCATTTCCAAATACTAGTTCTCTATTTAGGATTTCAATGACATAACACTGAATGGCTGGTCCTCTCATACCGATTTAGTGGGGAGGAGCCGAATCGCTTCAGTAAATTCTCAACGATTCTGAGCATACTAATTAAAGAACCCACAGCACATCCGGATCGTCCAACCAATTCTTGAACACAGTTACCTATGTTCACCACCAGTCCTTCTATCTAAATACACCACTTTCGCTCCTATCGGTAAATTTGACCACAACCTTATATCTCTTAATTTTAATGCTTCTCTCCAACAGTTCCATCCTGCATTACTCGTTTTTTCTGGC
>JABUQX010002615.1:0-13128 GCA_015478945.1 Trachelipus rathkii | reverse complement strand
AAAAAAAATAAGTTTTCGGTCAGATCCTAAAGAAATAAGTTTTGTTCGTTTATTACACTACCTAGACTTAATCAAAATCTTTCGATATATTTAATGTTTAGCCTTAGGGCCAATTATCAATTTTTCTCTCAAATACAAGCTTTAAACATTGTTTTTAGGTGTATTTGCTCTTTCTCCCATTTTATTCTTAAATCTCATACATTTAACGTTAAAGAATGGGAATAATAATAATAATAATAATAATAATAATAATAATAATAAATAATAATAATAATTAATAATAATAATAATAATAATAATAATAATAATTAATATAATTAAAAAAATAAAATAAAATTAAAATTTGGTTTATTAATGATTATGAAAAGTTTATAATTCATAATCATATCATTAATAATAATAATAAATAATAATAATAATAATAATAATAATAATAATAATAATAATAATAATAATAATAATAATAATAATAATAATAATAATAATAATAATAATAATAATAATAATAATAATAATAGTTTAAAATTCAATTTTAATTTGACAGCATATTATTATTATTATTATTATTATTATTATTATTATTATTATTATTATTATTATTATTATTATTATTATTATTATTATTATTATTATTATTATTATTATTATTATTATTATTATTATTATTATTATTATAGATGGACTTGTTTGCGGTTATGATGTGACGTAATATGATGCAGAGAGAAAGGGACGAAGGAAAAGTTCCTCATTAGAAAGAAAAATCAAAATTCTCTTCGTGGGAAATTTCCCTTTTGAATGGATTGAATTTTAACTGAAAATTAAGAATTTAAAATGTAAACTTTAAAAAAATTTTAAAATAAATTTTTGGAGATTATTTTTTTAATTTATATTATTATATATTAAAGGGCCCAGATGGAAGAGTCACGTAGTCATAAGGCAGGGGGCTAGGGTTAGATCACTCGACCAAATCTTAGGTAATAATTACCTAGAGTTTTTCCCCTCCTAGAATATGTCAACGCTCGTGAGGAGCGAATTTTTTCAATATAAAAGAATAATATTATACATAATAATTTATGTACCAATAAAACCCCATGACATGAAGCATGGTCTCATAGGACATATTTGTCACCCCAGCAACCCTTTTAGCTAAAAATTAACAATAATTTTGTAATTATTATTGAACAATATTGTAACATTTTATTTTAACTGAATAAATATTTTTTTATTATTGATTCTGATATTGAGGATTTATCCAGTTATTAATTACCTTCCGCTTTAAATTTTGTGTTTGTCGTGAAAAAGAAATGGATATGTATATATATGTATATATATATTACTATATATATATATATATATATATATATATATACTATATATATAATATTATAATATATATATATATATATTTTATATATTATTATACAATATATATATATAGATATATATATATATATATGTCTATATATATATATATATATATATATATATATATATATATATATATACAGAACTGGGCACCGTTAATCAACAAGTTAACGTCGTTAATCGTTAATCCGTTAACGAAAATGTTAACGACGTTAATCGTTTATTCGTTAGTTCGCAATGAAATTGACTCTTTTTCGTCGTTAACAAGTTAACATGTTACCATTATTTTTTATTTTTTTTTATATAAACCTCCTATTAAAAAACGGCCCCAACTTCGTTAATTGATTCCTATTACTGTTTTTTTCAATAACTTAAGACATATGTGGCATCTGTTAAACTCCGGAAAAGCGTTCCAACACCTGTCTGTCACCATACAAGCTTCAGCTCTCTCCTATGTCAATAACCTATTTCCCCTTCATTCCTCAGCGAATCCCTCCAAACGACAATATCCTCAGGGTAAAAAAAACTAACAATCGAAACATTTAAGTGCCGTCCGCTGAAATAAAATGATTTTATAGAAAAAAACACTCAAGAGAGCAATTTAAATTACTATTTAAATTAAATATAATTATATATATATATATACGCAAATATAATTCAAATATTTAAAATAATAATATATATATATATATATAATATACAACATTATAAATATATATATAACATAATATAATATATAATATAATAATATGATTATTATACAATTAGAATAAACGTTTAATTAATAAATATAGGAAATTTATTTTATTAATACAAATTTACTATTTATTTACTAAATATATAATAATATAATATATATTAATATATATATAATATATATTAATAATATAATATATAATATATAATATATATATTATAAATATAATATATATAATAATATAATATATAAAATATAATACCATAATATAATAGCAATATATATATAGATAATATATAATATAGAATTTATACTGAATATAATTTAACATAGCATAGCTCACATATTCTTATTTATATTTCTCATCAACATACTTGAATATACTACTATATAATCTAAATTATTATCAAAATCATTACCGGCAACTAGAAATCCAATTTTCTAAAGAACATTTCAATATCAATGATGATCCCTAATATTAATAATAATCTAATAATTATATAATAATAATATATATATATTACACTACTAGATATATATATATATATATATACTCAATAATTTGTTATTGACTGCCTAAAACCAAATTATTATATATATAATATATATATAAATTATATATAAATATATATAATAATACTAGATAATATATACCTACTCACATACTAAAATAACCTAATACTATATATATATACTATAATAAATATCCAATTCTATATATATATAAATTATAAAGTAATTATCAAGTATATAATATATATATATGATATATATTAAGAGACTAAGCTATATAACTTACCGTATGTGATATAATGCAAACATCGCTCGTCAATTTAATTACTCCTCCTTATATTAATTTAATTATTATTATATTATAAATTATAATTATACTTGATATATTATTATATCATATATCTCCACCTAATAAATATTATTAATTATTAATTATTATTATTATTTCAATATTATTATCATGAGAAATGCATGATTGTACTCCTCATATGAAATATTAGCCTAAGATAAAATTCTTCATCCCAGTACAGATGATCTCTTGGCTCTCAAGATATTACAACTCATTGAGAACAAACGTTCCACCCCAGCGCTGGAGGAAATTGCTGTGTTGTACTTAATAAACAAGTCCCAAAATGTGTCTCACCCTTAGACGGCAATTAACGATGTAGCAGTCTTGAAGCCATGTCTCTGCAGCCGATCTACACCAAGATACTGTAGAGGCTTTCCCTTGAGTGACATTGACTCTGTTACTCTTATTGCGTACTGCGCAAACATCGCATGAAAAAAAAATTCCTTCTTCTCTCATCGTTCCCCATTGCTGTCTCCATTGGTTGCTCCCCACATCAGCTTCGTCAAAATGTTTCGATTAACGGACTTGCGTTAACGACAAGTAATCCCTGTAAAATGCGTTTATAAAGTCCGGTAATGTTTTTTTTTATTATATGTACCAACGTTATATCGATAATGGAAATATTTAACGACGTCTAAGTTAACGATATAATGTATAATTAACAAAGTTAATCCCAGCTCTGTATATATATATACGTATATATATATAATATGTATAATTAATATCATATAATATATTATATAATATAAAATAAAATATATAATATATATATATATATAAATAAAATATAAATATAATATTAATATATTAATATATATAAATATATATAATATTTATATATATATATATATTATAATATAAAATATATATATAGATAGAATAGATAGAATAGATAGATAGATAGATAGATAGAAGATACATGTGTTGAGCCAGTTGAGGATGACTTGATAGATGAAAATATGTTTGAATAATGTTTAGGATATCAGACAAAGTGGTATTGAAAAAACGTTGAAGGCAACTGCGTGACGAAGCTTCTACCGTAGCGGCCCGTAAGGTTAAAAGATAATTTTCCAGAAGTTGAATATTAGTGAGTAGTAAATAGAGTAATATTGAAGCACTAGGTCGCTTTTACCCCCAAAAGGGAAACTGGAGCACGGGCCTCTTTAACCCCACCCTAAAATTTGGGCAAACCGGAATTTTTTGAGCCCAAAATTTTTTACACTGACTTGACCGTTTTTGTCCTTGACCTTTTTATGGGCCTATTGACCATTTTTGGGTCAATATGACCTTTTTGAAGGACCATTGACCTTTTTTCGGACCAACCCTTTGGTCTAAATCCATGGCGTCAAATTTTTGCGCCCACGGTATAATTTTTTGGTTCAACCCTAATTTTTTAAGGCTCAACCCATAATTTTTTGGACACTCCTAAATTATTTTGGCAACAACCTAATTATGTTTTGGAACCCTCGAAGAAGGGTTGCCGCACAAACGGTTGCGTTAAGTAACACGTTTGTACGTTATTTGACCCCCTAATTATTACGCCCCCGTAATATTTTTCAGTACCAATGCTAGGGATCCCAATTATTTATTCTCCACAGGAAATTTTGATCATCATTTAGGGGATTAGCCTTTTTTATTGATGTCTTAACCTATTTTTGTTCCTTCCCCTTTTGCTCAAGACTTGACAGTAGATATCCAAGGGTCAATTTTGACCCTACTAGGATAATAATTTTTTGTCCAGTTCATGGAGTCAAGTTTTGGCCCACAGGTAATTTATTTTATTGTGTCCTTCGTTTAGGGGCTTAGCCCTTTTTTGAGTCTTATACCTTGTATGACCATGAATATTCGGCTATTTTGACATTGTCATGAATATCCTATGGGGTCAATAATATGTTGGACTCCACGACCTAATTTTTTACCACACTCGTGGCACCCCCAATTCACATATTTCGTTTCCTAACTTGAACGTATGTATAGATCTATCCTACACACACACAAACACACTAACACACACACACACACACACACACACAACACACACACACACACACACACCACACACACATGGAAATATTTATGTAAACTTCACACAGTATTTAAACTTACCACACTACAGATGAACTTTACACTCACACACAGAAATTTATTCTATACATCATTTATAACACACATTCACCATATGACACTATAATACAGCCCGATCACTATGACACTTACATTTTAAAACATAGACACTCATTACACGTCTATACACACTGTACCAACACACTACCACCCGTATTCTTTACGTACAAATCTTTGAATGCCTCAGATTTGGATGGTTTCAACTTTGATGGCTTCCCAATTACCGTAAGGAAGTTATCTAGTGAGGTCTATTAGATGTTCTAAGATTATTCTAGTGGAGTGCTGCGGGCAATAGTGCCAGAGTGAATCAGGCACCCATAAACGAAAGTGTCCAACGATGAGTCGCCAATGAGTGCAACCCAATAAGTGCCAAGTGAGTGCCATATGAGTGCCAAGTGAGTGCCCATGTGAGTGCCAAGTGAGTGCACATAGTGCCAACTGAGTGCTGCCACTTTTTTCAAGCCTTTCTAGCCTACCCCTGAGGCCTAGAATAACCAACTAATATGGGTATCTACCCCTAGGTTATAAGGTATGAGGAATCGTTAAATGGGTTTGTATTATTACAAGTTTTGCTTTAAGAAATGACGTTCCTACTATGGAGTATAGATATTTTCTAAAACACTAAAAATTAAGTACCTACGATACTGAATATATATCTTAAAGAAGCTTACACATTTGTGAGAATGCAAGGGCCCAACGCAAACGTTATTCAAGAGTCCGCGTACCGTACAGGTCAGCCCACCTCCTGACGAAAACTGCGCCAGCGCGTTAGCGCCCGGAAGGACGCACAATATTAACCGACCGCTCCAGGCGTATGCTTGCCCGTTCGGCCGCAAAATATTTCACGCGTAACCGCACGACCGTCCAGTGCTAGCTCCGCAAAGGTTAAGCCATATTCCCATACGTTACCATGACCGCCGCCGTGTCGTCCCCGACGAGAACGAAATATTTACCGCGACTGAAACGAAAAATATATGATATCAATATGAAAACAGTCAAAGAATTTCTTTTCAATATATACTATGAGGTCATTTCATTTATTGGTTACTAACAATATGTAACGAAATTCGTTAATTAAAAAAACATACACATTTACATACCTTAAAGCAGATAAATTTCAAGTAAATTCAATAGAGAGTGTTTATTAGCAAACACCATAGGGACGAATTAAGTATGCAGTTTTTTATTACTGCTTACTGTAATTAACTCTCCTCGCTTATACTGCTTTAATCCTCTCGCCATGTACTGCGTTTAAACTCTCGTGCTTTAACTGCTATTACCACATAAATATACATTAATTACATTCCAAATCCAAATAAATATCACATGTAATGAAAATAGATGTGATTTACCTCCACACCACCTATGGGGCCCATTTAGTATGCTTTATTTAAACTAACGCTTACTGCCTAATATAACATCAATGTATTTATATATACTCTAACTCATGTAGAAAATTCTACCATGCATTGTAACGTCACTATGTAATTTATGACTACCTTAACTCAATATTGTAAAACCAGCCTATTAAACATTACAGTAACCTTAAAGCAGTAAAATCAGTAATCAATTAGAGGTTTACCTAAGGATTAGATGCTTTTGCTTTTTACAGCTTTTACTGCTTTACTTTTCTGACTTAACTGCTTAAACTTATCGTCGACACTTTACTGCTTAACTTCCCTGCTTTAAACTGCTTTAAACTTTTCGTCAACCCATTTTACTGACTAATTAAACTCACTGCCTTATTATGTCCTAATCCAACTCATATTGAATTTATTAACATACCATATGTTTTCTATCTTATTTTTTATTTTGTTTATTAAGTATTTATTTATTATTTCGTATTTTTTATTGTTTTTGGTTAATTCCTCCTTTATTTATCAATACTTTTTATTTTAAATTTGTAATGTAAGAATAAAAAAGTATTAAAATTTACATATTTATAATAAACATTTAATTTTGTTATTTAATAGTTGTGAAAATTGTTTTAATAAAAAACTGTCTTAATCATAATTATGACGAAAAGTTTTAAGAAGCCCTAAAAAATCGCCGCTTTTCATTTTAAAAGCATTTATGTAACATAATCAGAAACTATAAAATCATTGACATACAATTTTTTAGCATCAAATATGTTTACAAGTTTATTAAAACATACATGTATTTAAAAAATATATAAATGAAATAAATACAAATAGACTTCACATAAATTGGAATATAAGGGTTGAACAGAGGTAAGAACATAGGTTTTTACATCAGAATGTACATTAATCTTATATTGTTAAAAAATAAAGGTGTAAATATATATGAGTTAATTAAATACTCTCATAATATTAAGTTCAAAGAAGATCTAATTATGTAAACGTATCGTATATATGCCCTCTATAAGAACGGAATAATCCATATGTCCTGTGTTGAGGGTGATGAATAGACTAAGGCAATGTATTGAAATTATTGAAAGGACAGGTATCCTTCTGCCAACTTTACAGAGTTTTATCGTTAATTAGAAACACTCCTAAAAAGCCAGGTTCATTTTTAAACACCGATTTTTATTGTCCGTCTTCATTCAGTCTTTAATAAATTTCAAAAGCTACGGTTGCGTACTCTGTTCAATTGTCAATGAGTTGAGGTAATGCTCAAGATAGACCACTACCGTGATGGGTGATTGTAGACTCGATCCAAAGAGAGCACGTTAGTCCTAGGGGTGCCCTTTCTCAAAATGTTTAAATTATTAGGGGTTACAAGCTGAAAGGTCTGCAGTAAGATCCGATAGCCGTTTAAATGTACTATTCTTTGCGTATTCTTCAAGATTTAAACCTGTCCCCTACAGTTACCATGAGTACAGATTGGCACTTAAGTCGTAAAAAGGTCGGCATACAGAGTGATAGGTCTCACGTTGTATAACATTCATAATCCGGTCCTGAGGCAGTCCATTCACATGTAAACTGACCCCTACCCCTAAGTCCGAAAGGTGTGAAATTATATGGTGACTTTTTATAATTCCCGGAGTAGTCTTCATGTCCACCATCCCTATTATTACTTTCTGTTTGGTAATTTCGTTCACATGTTAGGGAGTATTTGATACTCGATAATCCTTGAGTGAAATTAAATATCTTGTTTTCAACTCTCTTAATAGGGTACTTTGCTGTAGGTATTCAAAAGCGAATTTTCAATTCCCAAATGACGCTGTGGTGATAATTTCACTTTTCTGACATAGAGATAAGCCTCCAACAGTTTTAAAACAGGTTCTGGACATACAGCTGTAGCAGTAGGTTTACTTTTTATTTTAAGAGCAAATTTAGGATAATGACCGTAGATTAAAAATGATTCTAGTACTCTAGCAGATGTAGAATGAGTCTCTTGAGAGAAGATATCGCCATTTAATTTCGACCGTAAAATTCATAAGTATTATTTTTGACTTTAGCTGCTTTATCTATATGTGCAGCTTTATCTTTGAAACTGTAAAAAACCACATTGATTGAGATGAGATTGTTTAAAAGCATCGAATCGAATTAAAATTAATACAAGAATGTTCTATATAGCCTCAGTTATAACCGTCAATTAACACGTATGCACCTTAGATGAATTACCGTGTTAAGATAGACTCAAACCTAAGGCTCCTAGAAACATGAAACTCTATATCAGAAGTCGAACATTCTGATAAATATAACAAAAATAATAAGATGGAATACAATCACCCGTAGGAAGATTCGTGTACCATCAGGTTTTGTCAATTTCGTTATTTCCCTCCATAAATAAAAACACATTTAGAGGGATCTAAGTACCTGCATCAGAAGTGGCCTGGAATAGTTAACTTAAGGACAACATCTGTATTGGATAAATTAGAATGCGAGAGGACTTAATACTGATAAAGTTGGACTCGACATAAAACGCAATCTGAATAGAATAAGAGTATAACATGAGAAGAGAGATCCAAATCACTCTTAACAACAATCAAAGAGGAAACTAGAAGGTATTGAAGGAAACATGCATATTGTAATAGTGCGAGGCTCTGGCACACCCCCAGAGACATGATAAATGAACATCTTTCACCAACGTTGAAAAAACCTTAACTACTCCTATATATATAACCACAATACGACCAAACCCAAATATGTAAAAAAGTTATCAGTTGCAGTAAAATTATGATAAAAAATCAGCTATAATTACATCGGAATACAGTTTGTTTCCTTTAGAGTTTTTTTTCGCTTTAGTCTTTTCTTTATAGACACATCTCTACTGATCCCTCGACACTTACGCTATCCGTGACATGTTTAACGATCTCCATTCTTACGACTATAACACATCCAAACATTCTCATCTAAAAAACAAAGTCGGACGATATACGTACTTCTAAATGCTGTACGAGTATATTTCCTGCAGCAATATCTTTAATAGTATGCAAACCTTTCTTATAGCTTTTTACCTATATATTCCCCGCCTTTCCTGAGTAGAGGCCTTGCACTTCCCCATACAAAATCACACCAAGGCATACCCCCCTCTGCATTTTTGATCCTCTGAACTTCTTCGTCCATTATTAAAGGAGTGTCTTTCTTATACTATCTGTGGAGTTTTGAGAATGAATGAAAAATATATTGGATGAGACCTGTATATATTCCATTATGCTGTAATCTGCAGCGTTTCTTCTCTATTGACTTTGCATAAACCAATGGCGCCGTTTATGTAAGGGGAAAGGATATTCCTTCTACATCTTTTTATATGGCACGCGTACAGAGTCAATTTGATCTATTTCAAAGAGGTAGATAAATGAATCAAATTTTAGGGGGGGGATTGTATTATTAACTTTAACTTCTTTTTATTCTACTCTCTTAATAAAGGGGCTTTAGTATTGCCTACTATTGATGATCCTGTATATTGTTAATACATCAGCATACCTGATGTTGGCTCTTCGGATGCGGGTACATGTATATTGCGGAGATACTCGATCTGCTTCAATCTTTTTGTTCTGTGGAGTATGGGTCTATTTCACAGATTAGATATACCTCTCTTAACGATAGTAGGGTTCATGAAGTGATATCCACTCAGCTCAGTCTACGAATATGTTTACGTGCCTGGTGATCGTTCCGAGAAAAAACATGTCACGGTCTCTTAGGTTTACACTTACTTTTGAGTTTAATATTATTATTACTTTATTCTTCATAGGTACGCATTTCGTTTCTGTACCCAAGGCACACATATAACTATATCAAGAGACGTTTAATGAATAACCACGCAGGCACCGTTAAAATATAGACCTCGACAAAGGTAAATTCTTCACGAAGTATTCTTTTGTAGCAAATGTTGTCTTATTCATCTTTTTGGCAATTGTTGTTCTTCCATGTTCGGATCACGGTATTCTTCCACCTGTATATAGTTTCAACGCATTCAACACTTATGTAAACCACTTTGGGATTGTGAGTAAATTTTCTATGTCAGAAAACCCTTGTTATTTTAGCACCTACTTCTAATGAATCTCTGATAATTTGTATAGGATTCATTAACCCAGTTTAAAATCCGAGAGTTTATTTTCAGGGATGTAATCAAGGAGGCTGGAGACGGAGGAGTTAATATAAACAGTGTCTAAATTCAATGTAGTAATGGACAAATGACGTTATAAATACTTATTCACATGCTTTTTCTACTATCCGCCTTCTTCAGCCTCCTTGGATTTAAATCCTGATAATCGGAACTCTCGGATTTCACTGTTGTTAATTGATCTATACAACTTGAAAGAAGGCATAACGACAGGTAGGATTATGTTGAATTGAATTATACGGAAATAGAAAGATTTACTCACATTATTTTGGATGGCGGTGTAAGAGTGCTAGAATGTGTTGAAAATATATTACAAGTGGAAGATCTCGTTATTCTGAAAGGGGCATCAATTGCCAAAGCTGATACGAAACATTCTGCTAAAGAGAATACTTCGTTGAAAGAATTTCTTTGCGGAGGTCATATATTTAATCGGTGCTGCTATTTTTAGTCATTTAAGCGTTCTCTTTGATATGAGTATATTATGTGTAAGGGGCTTTGGTGTACAAATTTGAAATGCTGTGTATCGGAGGTTGTCGATCTTTAAATTGACTCTGACTTATGTAAACTACCGAGACCGTAATTTTTTTTCTCGAACCGAAATCACCATCGCAGGTAAACATATTGTGCAAATATTTGAATCATCAGAAATCACGTAACTAATGTTGAAAGAGGGTTATACATATCTGTGGAGAATAACCGCATGACTCGATTGAACAAAAGTGAGCAGATCGGTAATGCTTTAATTAACCCATCCGAGTGCTCAATCATCAGGTATGGCTTATGTATATACAAATGTAATTGATCATCAATATGTACAGTACTAGCTCTTTATTAAGAGTAGGTATATTTTCCCAAGAGAGTAAAGTTATAACTTCCCTAATGTTCTTATCTACCTCTGAATAGACAAATTTGACTTGTACGCGTGCATTAAAAGATGTAGCAGGACATCTCTTTCCCCTTTACTACGGGCATTGTTAGGCCAAAGTTTATTTAGAACAGAAACCGCTTGCAGTATATCAGCATAATGGATATATAAGAGTTGTGTGTTCGATATAATTTTTTCTGCATAAACATACTCATCCAGTGTAAAGTAGTTTAGCAAATGTAAACTCTTGTAATAATGGACGAAGAAGGGTATTAGAGGATCAAATGCACGAGGGGGTAGTATGGCCTTGTGGATTTTGCAGCTATGGGAAGTGCAGGCCTACTATCAGGAGGGTGGGGATATATAGGTAAAAAAGCCTATAGAACAGGTTTACTATTCAAGATAATGCTGCAGGAAATAATCCTGTACAGCATAAAAAGACGTATTGGCGATGTTTCAGATGAGATGTTGGTGATGTGAGCGTAATAAGGCGGTAAAATGTCAGGGTCGGGTCGAGGCACAAGAAGTTGTATTAAAAGAAAGACCAAGCGGAAAACTTCTAAGAAAAATATGTATTGATGTATTTGTATTGAATTATAACTGATAATTTATACGAGTGTGTATTACTGTTTATAGTACAGTTTTCTATGAAAGTGTTCTTATACGACCAGAACTGCGCACTGACAGATGCTTTCCTTATCTTTGTCTGAATTGTATGTGAGGTGAATTGGATCTCTTCTCATTACCCTACACAGATTTGCGTTAGCGATTTAAACTTTTCGTATTAATCTCTGATTCAACTTACCAATACAGATGTTTCCTGTAGAGTTCAATGATTCCGGTTACTTCTGATCATACTGGACCCCTTAATGTGTTATTATATGTAAAAAGAATTCACAAAACTGATGGTAAATTCTGTTATCGCGGATGGTGACATAATGGATATATACAGATCAATTTATGTATACATGTTTCTGAGGTTTGAGTCTATCTTAACGGACTTACTAGGGGCGTCAGCGGTATTTTATCCTTATGAGCTATATAGAGCATTTGTTTAGATTATTCAGACGACGCAGCTAACAGATTGATCTCCAAATATGTGGGTTTTGTAAGTTTCAAAAGATGAAGCTGACTATAGTAAAGCAGCTAAGTCTTAAATGGATACTTATGAATTTACGGAACGATTAGATGGCGGATATCCTTCTCCAAGAAGACTCATTATCTACCATCTGTTAAGATATGATATTTATACGCGTTCAAATCCTAAATATGCTTCTTATAATAAGAAAGTAACTCTGCTACAGCATGTAATGTTCAAGAACTGTTTTTCAAATGCTGGAGTGTATCTCATGTAGAAGTGAATTATGCACAAGGCATTTGGAAATTGAAAATTCGTTTTTGAATACTACAGCAATTAAGAGAGTTGAGACCAAGATATTTAATTTCACTTCAAGGATTATCGAGTAATTCATATCCCTACTTGTGACGGAATTACCGAAGTAATAATAGGGATTTTGTGGAACATCGCTACTACGGGAATTATGAAAGTCACTATAAATTTCGACCCTTTCGCGTCTATGAGGATCAGTTTACAGTGAATGGACTTCTCACGGGGTGATTATGAAATTGTTTAAAACGGGACCTATCTTCTGTAATCGTCCTATTATACGAAACTTAAATAGG
>JABUQX010002614.1:22500-23910 GCA_015478945.1 Trachelipus rathkii | reverse complement strand
CTAATATCTTTCAAATCCTCCTCCTCCATCACAGCTTCTATCTCTCTCCTTTTTTTTATTTATTTATTTTTTTAAATTCCTACCCATCAGTCTTTTTTAAGCCTTTAAGTACTTTGTATGCACTTTCCCCTCTTGAAAAAGGGGATTTTCTCCTTTTTTCCCCGTCACAGACCCTTGAACCCTCTGGTCCCTCTTACCACATGGGTCTTCAGTCCACCTCACACTTCCTCCCCGCGGATGAGGCTATAAGCTAAAAACTGGTCAATTTGTTCGCCTATGACTGGGTTGCCAATTGTAGGGAACCCAAACCTTTGAGTTAACCGCCGGAGAAGGTTGTTCTGCACTTTGGTGTATAATCTCGGGTTCTGACGTGAAGTTATGTAATATCCGTGCGGTACACGGAAGTAAACCAACGGGGAGTTCCGGGAAGCTCTTTCGAGGCCACGTCCACAACCTACCCTACGGAGTGGGGTCAGGGAAGTTATGGGAGTCTCTGGTTTGTGACCTGTTGGGGGAAGAAGGGCTACCCTTCCTTTTGAAATAAACGCTTTTCCGGTCCATCCCTGTTATTTACTTTTATGTATCATTTGTTTTATTATTATATTTTCTCATCTATGCTGACGAACACTGTAGTTTAACTTCAATGAATATGGCTTGTAAAGATAATACGTTGTTAAATCAAGGCGTGAACAATTACCAACTGTCGGACACCCCACCAGACCCCACCTTGATTCCTCCTACTCCTAGACCAGAAGGTGTTTCTGCTTTTTTTTCCTTCTACTACAAATGAAAGTCCTCTGCGTAACCTCAGCGAGTGACTAAACGGTTGGGGCAATCCCGAAAAGGTGTCCCACGTCCTAGTAGTTCTCATTTATTTACTCCATATGCTGTTCCCCTCCGGGAATTCCAGCTCCAGCTGATACATCATTCCCGATATATTACTTATTGCAATTCATTACCTCCAAAGCACTTATTGAGCAAAGAACCATTATTCTTAGTGATGCACTTGAAAAACCTTAGGTGTTGAAGACTCCCCAGTTACATTAATGAGAGATGGGTCCCTTCTCGTTCAAGCTACTACCTGGAATCAAAGTTCCATCTTGCCATCCTTAACGTCTCTCGGAAACATCCCTCTTATTTCCACTCCTGATGAAATAAGAAACACATTCAAAGTCACTATTTATCCTTTAGAACAGAAAACTGTAGATATTGTTGTCATTATAAGAAATCTCCGGCAGAAAAGAATCTCGTCGGGACTCGCCTGATACTCCAAATCTTCGTTTACTGTTGACCTTTAGTACCCCTTTATCCACCTTCACAAAATTTCGAAAAATAGGAAAAAGTTATATCTTTTAATTTGAGTTGCAAAATTTAAAATTAAATTCTACTGCAAGATGCTTCTTTTTAATT
>JABUQX010002614.1:0-2500 GCA_015478945.1 Trachelipus rathkii | reverse complement strand
TAATTTATTATCCCATAGGCTATTAAAATTATAAACTTTTTTACATATCATTTTAGGTATACTTTTCCATCTACGATCACCATTATACAAAATATCGATTATATATTATATGGTACTATGAAGCTAATACACACAATCATTTAACGTTTGAAAGTCATTGTTAATTTACTACATATTATAATCCTAAGTAATTTACCAAAAGCAGACGGATATACTATATATAGTATATATTTAATATTATATATAGGTATAATATATTACTATATATTAGTATTTATAATTTATCATATGTAGTAGTTAGGTCACTTAATAACATTTCTTATATTATAGTATAATAAATTATTTCCGCATGCTTTATTCATACTGGTTTTAATTAGCCTTATCTGGATGGATTCTGGCCGATAGGCATATGCGGGTCACCATTTCAATGGATGTACATAAAAAGACATTTGATATTCGGAAAATCGTACCTATCGAACACTATTGCGTATATATGGAATACCCTATATTGCAGTGTCACGTCGTTATAGACTTAAAACTCCTCATAGTGATAGCGAGCGTAAAGATGATATACTAAAAGTATGATCATTATTTATTATTTAATAATATTTTAATTTATACTTTGTGTTTAAATTTTTTTATTTATTTTTTAAGGGGCTCTCGAGCGTAACTGAGGTATATATATGTAATTGGAAACAGAGTAGGGTACGTAATGTCATCTCCAGTTTCGTTCTACCTGCTGAGCTCAGAAGACGTAACTCTTTATTCCATACTTGTACTTAGTCGACTTTATAAATCTATGCCGGGTATCATTACCTTATTATTGTGATATATATATTAAAATATAATAAACTTTTTTGGCAATCATCGTAACGTATTATACTTACATTTTACCCGTATCACAAATAAATATCTCTATATAGAAAGAAATCATCGATTACATTCGATTAATCTAAAGTTCATAATATTTTTCGTAACGGAAGTGATTACAATTTTTCACTTTTTTCGACACAGGTCTGCAATTAGCTTCCGTAACTGGCATCAGTATTTTAATTTAATTATTATAATTTTTTTAATGTATTTTTTGAACTTATAGTATATAGATAGTAGATAAATTGCTATAATCACAGACATTGATTTTATATATAATGATATATATTTTTTGTTATAACTATGTATGTATCAATTTGAAACATTTATTGATATTATATAAATATATTCTTAATTACAATCGTCATATACAAATTTTTTATTATATTTTAATATAATTTATATATATTAATGATATATATCCTGTATACAAGTTCAACTAATTATTTTAATTTTTTTAAGTTTCAACGTTACTATATGCTATCAATTACTTGTTATATTATTTTAATATTTTATTATTAAATATGTACCAGTCCATATTCTATTTTTAATTTATATTATTATTATTATTATTATTTATGATAACATATTTCATTCATATAAATCTTAGTACATTTATTTACGCTTATTATTAATTTCTCGCATTAATATGATTAGAATATCCTTATGCATTCTCAGTATAATTATTGTATCATATTATTGTGTTATGTTTGTGATTGTTGATTGTTTAGTGTTGTTATTATTATTATTATTATTATTATTATTTTTTACGATGATTAGTATTTACTATTTGATGTGTGTTGTGGTGTGTTGTGTGATCTTATGTATGTGTGATTGTTATTATTATTATTATATATTTATTATTATTATGACTGAAATTTGGTAAATGATATTAACATTAATTTGCAATATTCTTTTCATAATAATTATTATATTATTATTATTATTTTTATGATGTTTTGGTTTTGATTTTAAAATCATTCCTACACTATTTTTATTTATAATTTTGTATGTGATGCAAATTTGTGCATTTGTTATCAGCGATTTATTATTTATTATATTGTAATAAATTACTATTATAATTACTATTATTATTATTATTATTTTATTTATTATTATTATATATTATTTATTATTATTATTATTTTATTATTATTATTTATATTAGTTTTGTATAGATTTGTGATGTTAGTTGTGTTATGTATTTGTTACTTTGTGATTTTTATCTCTTGTATTATTAAATTGGTATATAGTGTTAAAATAAATTAACAAATAACTAATAAAAAATTAATATATAATTAGGATAACATTAATATATAATTAATATATAATTAATATATAATTAATATATAATTAATATATAATTAATATATAATTCATATATAATTAATATATAATTAATATATAATTAATATATAATTAATATATAATTAATATATAATTAATATATAATTAATATATAATTAATATATAATTAATATATAATTAATATATAATTAATATATAATTAATATATAATTAATATATAATTAATATATAATTAATATATAATTAATATATAATTAATATATAATTAATATATAATTAATATATAATTAATATATAATTAATATATAATTAATATATAATT
>JABUQX010002613.1:65000-71238 GCA_015478945.1 Trachelipus rathkii | reverse complement strand
AATTCAACAAGTTGAGATAATATCAATTTTGAAAAGAGCCGGAGACGGAACCAAAGGAAAAATTTTTTTTTAAAGAAATTGTTTTTGCTGGTAAAAATACTTCTGCAAAGTTGGAGTACTGAACTATTCTGAAATGAATAAAGTACGAGCTGAAAGCCGGATTTTGAGCCGGAGCCGGAAGCCGAGCCGGGAGCCGTAGCCGTAGCACGTAGCCGGAGCGGAGGCCGGAGCCGGAGCCGGATCTAAACAGAACCAATTTTTTTTCAAGAATTTTTCTGCAGATGAAAGTATTTCTACAAAGTTGGAGCTGAACAATGTTGGATCCGGAGCAGAAGCCGAAGTCATAACCAGATCCGGAGCCGGAGCGCAGCCGGAAGCACAGAGACGAGCCCGGAGCCGGAGGCAAAATCATAAATTATTTAAAGAAAAATCTTTTTTATGAGATAAAAAAAATACTTCTGCAAAGTCGAAGCTGAACTATTCTGACAAATTATTGAAACGAAGTCGGAGCTAAAGCCGGAGCCGGAAGCCGAGCCGGAGCCGGAAGCCGGAGCCGGAGAAAAAGTCGTGTTCGGAGCCGAGCCAAAGGCGATCTGAAGAACATTTTTTTTTCAAGAACATCTCAACCCAGGCCCAGGCTTATTCTCAATCATATAAATGGCGCTTAGGCCGGAGCCGGAGCCGGAGCCGGAGCCGGAGCCGGAGCCGGAGTCGGAGACGTAGCCAAAGTATAAAATTTTCAAAAAATTTGTTTTGTAAAATAAAATAATTCTTCCCGAAATCGGAGCTGAACAATTTTGAAACGAACCAGAGTCATAGACGGAGCCGGAGCCGGAGCCAGAGTCGGAGCCGGAGCCGGAGCCGGAGCCGGAGTCGGAGCCGGAATATAATTTTTTTAGATATTTATTTTGCAAGTGAAAAATATTCTTTCCGAAGTCAAAAATGAACAATTTTGTAATGGATACGCGAATTGGTTGCGAACCTCGGTGCTTGTGCTCTCCATCGGTTATTGTTGTGCGGTGCGGTGCGGTGCCAATGTTTGTGCGGGTAGTGAATAAAACTTTTACTTTGCAGTTCGTGGTGTGCTTATTTAGGTGGGGTGGAGGTGCGTAATATCTTTTACTTTCTGGAAAAAAAAAAAAAAAATCATTCAACATCTTTATAGGCGTTTTTCTCAAAAATCACTTTTTTTTTTCCATATTAGCTGACAAAAAATTCGCTAAAAAAAAACGGACTAAGTCTATTGCATTAAAAATTTCCAGGACATTTATATATATATATATATATATATATATATATATATATATATATATATATATATATATATATATATATTATATATATATAATATATATATATATCATATATATATATATATTATATATATATATATATATATATATATATATATATATATATATATATATATATATATATATATATATATATATATATATATATATGTGAAGATTCTCACGAAGTTTTATTCAGATTGAAAAATGTGGGTTGGTGTCAGACAAGTTTGAAGTGATGACCTTGAAAAAAAATTGAAATTTTCAAATTAAAATTGAATACTTGATATTAACAATTTGTTTTTTTATTGAATTTCAAAGGCAAATGATTATATCTTTTTGACCACACTTTATTCTAGAACTTTCGTGAAAAAATTATTGAAATATCTTAAAAAATAAAGTTTTTATATGGTTTTCAGTTGAAGTAGTAAAAATTCAGAACTTGCCTCCCCCCCATAAATTCCAAACCAGTAAGTCTATTGAAACGAAATAACCAGAAATACATGGAATAATATTTACTCTTTAAATAAAAAGTTCTCTTTTCACGATTGAAAGAAAGTGTAATTTCGAGTACAGAGTCCCTTTAAACCTATGTCTTGATTTGATAATGATTTATCTTACTGGAGTTACTGCCGATCAAAGTGTAAACGTACAGGAACTACATTCCATTGACACTGAAATCATAAACAAAATGGTTGCCTGTATACAATTATCGTGCAAAAAGAAGCGACAAAGCGCATTTTTCAAAGGTATATAGTGCACACTAAGAAAACCTATAACTCTGATATCTTTAGGAAAATGTATCACTCTTAGTAACGGGGCTTTAGTGTTTCCAACATACTGGGGTTCTGCAATATCAGTGTAAACATACGCTACGCCAGGATCATGTAACATCTTTGAAGGACCGCATACAAAATGTACTGAATCATCGGTGTTGCTTTTTGCTACAAGCCTATCTATATACTCTTCCATAGTAGGAATATAACGTATTAATTCATTTAGAGATGATGGGATATCGTTAATTCTCAATATTGTGTCATCACGTAAGTAATTACATTTACGAAACCAATCTGAAGTATGGAAAATAAATAAACTTGGGACTTTAAAGTGATTAACACGTTGTCTTCGTTGACTGCTTTATTAACTAGAAATACTAAATCTTTACATATCCGGCTTGATCCAAATTGTTTGTTTAAGTCTATGAACACATCGGTAAGAGATTTATAGAGGCCACGGTTTATTAAATATCTTTCAAAGAAATAATCTTTGTCGGCACGTTGATCCCATATCTGTGTTAATTTTTTTAATTACAGTTTTTCAACACTTTCACATTTATAAATATTAGAAATGCTTGTATGTGAATCAAGATATTATTCTCGATCATGAGCATCCAATATCCATTATATTTTCCGGGCCCAATAAACCCTACTTCATACATTCCTTTCGAGCTTTTATAGGTTCAATAACTGCTGTAAAGTCGATATTTTATTTTTCAGGATGAAGAATCCATAGAAGCCGACATGAATAACGTTGAATAGAATGATCTTCACTCTTCCATTCACAAAAGTAACTGCATCAATGTTTAATAATTTCACTAGCATTTATTATTACTATTAAACTTCATAAGCGTAGACAACACCCTTTTTGACAAGATACGGTTTTTTTTTTTTACCTTTTCATTAGATCCTATTATTTTTTCTATTTTATATTCATGACTCTAGGATCAAAAACCGTATTTTTACATTTCTTGCGTTTAATAGAACCCTTTTTATTTATCACCATCTAAAATCCTGAAGATGGTATAACTTTAACCTTTTCTCTCGGGCAATCTCTGATGGTATCTACTTTTAAAACTTTCTCTTGGCCATCCAGGCTTCTACCCTTTTCTGAAATTTCATCAGTCCAAGACACTCACCAAATTACCCTACTTTAACACCTGGTGTTTTCTTTTATTTTGTTCACAGTATTACTAGGAACAGAAGCTTTGTCTTCACCATCTCTTTTCAGCGGGTATGTTTAAGTGTCTATGATAAGACCTATTAATAGGAGCAAGCCGGTCTTGTAGTATATCGAATATTTTAAATGTATTCATCTTTTGTTGAAATTAAATATACATTCGTTCTTATTATAGTCTTTGTATTCTTTCAAACTATCGCATCTTTATTTTAACTAGAACATATTGTAGGACCTTATATTCATTACTCCGTGACTATTTTCTTGAAACTATTTGCCTAAAAAATTCGTGCACCTCTATCTGTTACAACATCATTTGAGAACGTCTGCCAATCATTACATTTATAATTTCTCTTACAAAGCAGCAGTAACTTTTTCGGACTTTTATACTTTTAAAAAGCCTTTAACCATAAAGTATTGGAATATACGTCATGTCACAAAAAACATGAACTAGATACCCCTCATTTGTAAGATTTACCATTTATCATTTCACGTCCAAGTTCTTAGTTGCCAACATTATTAAGTCAGGCCATGTTTTTTCGTGTATGGAATTTTTTTCAGCTATAGGTATAATATGCAGGTTAAAAGCATCTTCGCCTTCGAAGTATTTTTTTCATTAACCTTATTTTCATTAATATGAGGAAACTTTGAAGCGAACCTTGAAAAACCACCGTAACTGTATGGCTGTTTCACATCAAAGTAATATTATCGACCGCCTCCTTGGCTTCCATGACACACAATGACATTAACAATAAAAAAAAAACATAATTTATTATATACTGAAAGGTGATATAAAAAAAACCTAATATATGAAATATTTTATTTTTTTAAAACCTTTATGTCATATTGACCTTTTCTTTATAAATTAACAAAACAAGAAACAACCTCAAGAACATAAGCAGTAACAGAGACGGTACATAGTTGTATATGAAATATATTTTTTTAATTAACAAACAATACAAGGCTGTAAAAAGTACAATAACTATATAGGATTTAATCCACCTTGGACATATGTATGTTTTTTTTCTTATTCTACCTGCGTCTGAACGTGACGTGTTTCTACTCATCGTCTTTAATCTATCCGATGCAAAAGAAAGACCAGAAGGACTCGCATCTGGTCTAGCGCACATTGGAATATTAACCAAATCCTTCAAACGTTGTTTATTATGGATTAAAGTTCTCGGAAAATTAATAGTCTGAAGTTCATGTTTGATAATGTTCTATCCTTTTACAGGATCCTTCTTCCAGTTACGCGAGAGATCAGATATTAGATCAACGATATTCGAGCCGCCAACTGTTTCTCCGTCAATAATGATTTGACCGATATCGTTCCATGAAAGCTGGTCTTTTAAAATATTATATAAAGCTAAACCAGTTTTTTACCTCTCGTTGGTAAGCCCTCCTTCAGTACATGTTTAAGATTACCTTCTCTTTTTACTTCAGCATCAGTACCCGGGGCTAGTGTTGAATCTTCCTTAGGTGAACTACCTTATAAAGCTTTTATATCTACTAATTTTTAGAACGTTTTGATATAGGATTCTTTTTTAATGAACGTAAACATCAGAGTTTAATATTTGACACAAATCCTTTTCGTAATTATTTATCTGCTCAACTTTCGGATCATATAAACCCAAAGGCTGCTGTTGGAGCAACTGTTGATAAAGGTAATACACAGTTTGCTGCATCTGGTGGGTTGTTGAGTTGTTGTAGTTGGTTGTTGTTGTTGATTGCTTGTTGTTGTTCGTTGTTGTTGTTGTTTGTTGTTTTTTTGTTGTGTTGTTGTTGTTGTTTAGTGTTGCTGTTGTTGTTGTCTGTTGTTGTGTTGGTGTTTGGTTGATGTTTGTAGTTGTTGTTGTTGTTGTTGTTGTTGTTGTTGTTGTTGTTGTTGTTGTTGTTGTTGTTGTTAAGATAAGTCTCCTGTATTATGTTTCATTATTTCATAATCGTTGAAGGGTAAAAACCACTACCTTCTTCACTATTGAGCAAGCCAATTGATTATCAAAGGAGCTATGACGGAAAAGAGTAAAGGTAGGAACACACATCCACTTTTTTGAAATAGCTTCTTTTTATGTGTAAGTTTTATTACGTTACCAGCAAGTTTTTAATGATGTTTCAAGGACGGGCGACAAGCTTATACTTTGAGGTTCTGTTTAAAGGGACATTTCCTTTTATAAGATTTAGCATACTTTGGCTATACATGACAAATTTTTCATTCTCACAGATCAGATTACGTTTTTGAAGGTTTCAGGTTTTTTAAATTTCTTCATAAGAGGTAAATAATTGTACTAGAGTACTCATTATTCAGGTATGTATACCGTTTCAGTTCGGTAGGTAATATATTTTGTACGCAGCAACACCTCTGTGGCATGTTCTTAGGGTGAAAGCTCGCCAGAAATAAATAACCGAGATGGTTATAGATGTAACTTCTTTATATATTTTTAGGAACTCTTTACGTTGAGTAGGAAACATTTGTGTGGCCACAACATTGACTTGGCTTATATCCCTTTTTGCCCGTGCAAGATTAAATACTGTGTATTTAAAGACACATCACGCATATACTTATTCTGATGAAAGATATTCTGAGTTATAAAAAATACAGTGACGTTTAACCCTTTAAGTCCTAAGCGGTCACTGGTGACCGCTTTTCTGTGATTGATATTATTGGAAAAAATGTATGGATTTTTGCGATTTTTTTTAATAAATCTACTAAAAGTATCGATTTATATCGATATAATATCTCATACTATCAAAAATTTAGTCAGTATTCTTTCAGACATGGTGAGAACTGGGTGTCGGAGGCTCTCGCCTCAAAATTTTATTTTGTGCGTTGAAAGCCTATTTTATGTTAAACGTAGCTAGCGTAAATTTCTTTTCGTGTGTTTGTTTCATATTGTTATATAGGAAAAATGTGAAAAAAAAGAATATGTATTCGTTGTATTTTTCGTAAAAATAAACCTATCGCTGCTCAAACGTACTTGAAAATCATGCGGTCA
>JABUQX010002613.1:37500-42500 GCA_015478945.1 Trachelipus rathkii | reverse complement strand
TATATATATATATATATATATATATATATATATACAGTATATATATATATATAGCCCACCTATAATTGTAATAACAATAATAATAATATGTATCAATATGCTCAATATATTGTTTAATACAGTATAATAATATAATAATATAATAATAATAATAATAATAATAATAATAATAATAATATATATATATATAATAATAATAATAATAATAATATATACGTACATAAAAATAATTAATATAGATAATATGTAATATGTGTATAATAATAATAATAATAATATTAATAATAATAATAATATATAATAATAATAATATGTATATATATAATAATAATAATAATAATATGTAACTATTAATAATAATATAATAATATTTAATAATAATATATTAATAATAATAATAATAATATATATAATAATAATAATAATAATAATAATAATAATATATATATGTAATATAATAATAATAATATAATAATAATATAACTAATATATACGGTATATATATAATAATATAATATAATATATAATAATATATAATAATAATAATATAATAACATATAATATATATATATATAATAATAATAATAATAATAATAATAATAATAATATATAATAATAATAATAATATACTGGTATATAATATATAATAATAATATATATATAATAATATACAAATAACAATAATAATAATAATAATAATAATAATATATATATAATATCAATAATAATAATAATAATAATGTGTATATACAATAACAAAATATAATAATATAATAATATAATAATAATAATATATATATATATATAACTCTCAACTAGCGATAGGTATATTTATATATATATATATATATATATATATATATGACATAACATACATGACATAACATCTTTACACACCTCCATCATTCATTTAAACAACACAATTATTAAATCAGCCAACCTCTATATACCTAAGGGTCACAGAAAATCCTACAACCCCAAACTATCCCCCGAAATCAGTCAACTTATTAAACAAAGAAACTCCCTCCGAAAACTCCGACCATATACCACATTAACCACAAACCAAATAACTAACCTAAACACTCAGATCTCCAATCTCATAACCACCAACACCACTAACAAGTTTACAGAATACTTACAAAGCAACATCTCACGTATAGATAATAAGAAAACCTGGCAGGTTATCAAAAAACTAAACAATTCGCAAAACAACCCCCTCCCTCACACGAATCCCCATCCTTGCCCGACAACTCCCTCCCTTCCTCAAAACAACAAGCAGACAGCCTCGCAAAACACTATGCTAATATCTCCCGTAAACCAACCCACCCCAATAATAGGTTAACAAAAAAAACAACTCAAAAAACTTCCCTCAGATCACAACCCTCCACCTCCTTTTACAACCAACATGATATCAGAGACAATCAAAACCCTTAAAAACTCACCAGCAACAGGTCCAGACTCAATCTCTAACTTCCACCTGAAACACCTAGGAGGAAAAGCAATTCTCCTCATCACAGAAATCTTTAACAAATCCTGGAAACTCAATTATATACCCCCAATCTGGAAACAAGCATTCATTCTCCCAAAACTTAAACCCAAAAAAGACCCCAACTCCCCCTCCTCCTATCGCCCAATCTCTCTCCTCTCCACCATCAGCAAACTGCTGGAGAAACTAATATTAAACAAAATATCCCCACACATCACCCTCCCAGAATTCCAACACGGATTTAAAGGCAATCATTCAACAACAACAGCCCTCACCTCCCTCACCCAACACATTATTAATGGCTTCAACCAATCCCCATCACACAGATCCATACTCACAGCCATCGACATAAACAAAGCCTTCGACACTGTCCCCACTTACATTCTTATACAAAAAAAAATCCTTCAATCCCCCCTAGAAAACAATGACAAAAAGTGGCTCTCAAACTTCCTCACCAATCGATACGCCAAAGTCCTCCATAAAAACACCCTCTCACACTCCATTAAACTACAAAACGGCGTACCACAGGGCGCCATTCTCTCTCCATTCCTCTTCAATCTCTTCACAGCAGATATGCCCACCCCTACCAACCAATCCACCAAACTAATTACATACGCAGACGATATCAGTCTCATTTCCCAACATCCACTTGTAAATACAGCCACCCAACACACCCAAGAATACCTACAACTATTAGAAATTTGGTTACTCTCCAACAGAATGACAGCCTCCCCCCTTAAATCCTCCATCACCCTCCTAACCACAGACCGCCACCAATCCACATTCCACCTGAACAACAACCTTCTCCTCCTAAACAAAACCCCAAAAATATTGGGACTTACCTATGACACTCACATGACGTTCTCCCCCCACATCGTCCTAAGCACCCAACACACCCAAGAATACCTACAACCCTCCGAACCCTCTCCCAACACAACTTCAGCGACAGAAAACACACCCTTACCACAATCTACAAACAACTCCTCAGAACAAATATAAACTATGCCTCCCCCGCATGGTTCCCAGCACTGTCACAATCCAACTTAAACAAATTACAAATTACACAAAACACTGCCCTAAGAATAATCACTGGATGTACTAAAACAACCCCCATCCAGCATTTACATGACGAGACACATATCCTTCCCATCCCTACCCACTTGAAGATGGTAGGGACACAATTTTTCCAGAAAACACTCAATCCAACCCATCCATGCCACCAAATACTCTCCAACCCCCCCCGACATAGACTAAAATCCCCCCCCTCCTCACCAGCCAAACTTTATAATGACATCTACAACAACATCCCCCCTCCACCCCCAAATAGGTCTTGGCTCACTCACATCCATACACAATTAACTAACACATATCTACAAAACCGCCCCAATAACAATCTACTAAACACCCCATCCCCAAACATCTCCCCTACAGAAGAATCACTGTCCAGAAGAGACCAAATTAACCTCGCCCGGAGCAGATCAGGTCACCACCCAAATCTTTTGCAATATAAATTCAGATTCAAACTTGACAACGTTGCTTCCCCCATCTGCACTAGATGTCGTATATCCCAGGACACAATGGAGCACCTCCTTCTGGAGTGCTCCGCTCTCGTCGCCCCCCGTTCCGTCTTCGCTATCTTCTCTTCTCGACCTGTGGAACCGCCCAAGAGCAGTGGCCGGCTTTCTAGAGGCGGTGTGGCCCCTCCAATAAGGTGGGCCAGATATATATATATATATATATATATATATATATATATATATATATATATATATATATATATATATATATATATATATATATATACATATATATATATATATATATAACTAACATAATATGCTATATATATATATATATATTCTTACTTGAATAAGGCTTTGAATAAAACTAATCGGATTGATGTAATTTTAAAATTACAATAAAAATATTTATATATATCTATATATATATATATATATATATATATATATATATATATATATATATATATATATATATATATATATATATATATATATATATATAATATATATATATATATATATATATATATTTAATATATATATATAATATATAATATATATATATATATATATATATATAATATATATATATATATATATATATATATATATATATATATATATATATATATATATATATATATAAATATATATATTTTTATATATATAAATATATATATATATATTTTTATATATATATATATATATATATATATATATATATATATATATATATATATATATATATATATATATATATATATATATATATATATATATATATATATATATATATATATATATATATATCCATACTTAATCGTTTTTGTAAAAGTTGATTCAATGAAAATCTGTTAAAAATTTCAAAAAAATTTAAAATGAATTTGATCAGCTGGTCATATTTGGATCGATACAGATTCTAACATCTATCTTACTCTCCATCATTGCACTCAGAAGATATTTCCATACTCCGAAAACTCAAAACAAACTTTTCTCAATTATACAGTGGAGGAAAGACTAACAGAAGTAAATTAATGATTGTTCATCATAGTTTCACACAATGTACGGGAAATTATAAAAATCATTGTATACAATTGGATTTATGAGAAGTAGAAATATATATATATATATATATATATATATATATATATATATATATATATATATATATATAATATATATATATATATATATATATATATATATAATAACTTATAATATATATATATATATATATAAATATATATATATATATATATATATATATATATATATATAATATATATATATATATATATATATATATATATATATATATTCTTTATATATATATATATATATATATATATATAAATAATATGTAATAATATATGCTATGTATATATATATAATAATAATATGTATATATATATATATATATATAATAATAATAATAATAATAATATGTATATATATTATGGATTTAATATATATAATATATATATAATAATAACAACAATAATAATATGTATATATATATATATATATATATATAATAATAATAATAATAATAATAATAATAATAATAACTATATATATATATATAATATAATAATAATATATATATATATATATATATATATATATATATATAATAATAATATAATATATATAATAATATAATAATAATATATATATATGTATATATAATATATTCTTCTTCTTATCTTGAACGGCTTAAGTATTTTATAATTTCCATCCGTGTGAAGGTATGAACTGTCGTGAATGGCCATTTCTATTTCCTCCACTGAAGGACCTGGCCTCAGGCTATGAGCCTCTTTCCACAGCTGCACGATGAGTAAGATAGATATTAGAATCTGTATCGATCAAATATGACTGTATTGATCAAATTTATTTTAAAAATTTGTAAGATTATTTACAGATGTCGTTTGAATCACTTTACAAAAAATGGTAAGTATGGATCTATGTCTCAAGAACTCTCTCTCTCTCTC
>JABUQX010002613.1:0-25000 GCA_015478945.1 Trachelipus rathkii | reverse complement strand
TAAGCAATAACCGAATCAAACTATATAAAACTCTCTAAATTCAACGAACTTACGATAATGATATTGATATTTTAAATAAAAAAATCGAGAAATCAAATTTTTTATTTATTTATTGTAAATAAAAAATTACTTGCAGACAAACCTTTCATTTATGGATAATTCCTTTAGAATATTTGATTTCATTACAGGCGTAGTAGCGCAAAATAGTTTTATCTTACCATGTTGTAACTATTTTATCTTACTATAATGTAAGATAAAATAGTTTGAAGGACTTATCAATTCAGTTCTGCAGCATTTGCATGTTCCCCTTCATAAACATGAGCATGTTAAAGTTTTCATCTGACAATGAACTCCTCTTGGCTCTGTAGATACCCTTGCCAAGGGAGAACAACCGCTTCACTTCGGCGCTGGACGGCATTGCAGTGTTGGGGAGGCAGATCAAGGACTGAAAAATGTAGCTGTCGCCAACTGTCTTCTTGTACTTCACCCACTTGTCAAGGAATGGCCAGGGTGACTGAGGTTCATCCTCAGTTAGCTCAGCCTCAATAGACTTCGCTGAGTCTCTTCGGCTTGATGCCGGCACATTCTTTTTTGCGATGTCCGTCACTGATTCAGAGCTTACTCCAAAATAGAAAACACATACTGTTGCTGGCTGCACTCGCCCACTAATTAAATTACTAATAAAAATATTTACCTGTAAGGATTTTAAGATAGGGCTAGAACCAAATTTACATTAGAAAATTAACACATAAATATAAGTGTTCAAAAAGTTAATAAACGCTTAAACCGGGAGCGCGCAAGAGCAACTAACACCTCCATACCCGACAGCTAGTAAGAGACTCATGCTGAGCGAATGTACATGTGCAGGATACGATTGTTGATGGCACATGGCATGCCCTGTTCTAAACTAGAAGAAAAAAATAAAAATATCGATTATCGCTAGTTTGGAACAAAAGTATCGCGATATCAATAAATCGATAATGATTTTATCGGATAACAGATAACCCGATATGGTTAATATAGCGATAAATTATAGCGATGATTTATCGCTATAACGGCCCCCCCCTTAAGTCCATTAGTAAGGAGGTAATGAGTAGAGTGAGGAATGTTGAAGACATGGATAAATCATGCAGGTATAGATTAATATTACAGGTGAAAATGATCAAGAACGTCGAGGCGAGAGATGACGGATGATTGCCGGATTTGGAAGATGTGTAACAAGGCGTTTATGGAGGGTATAGTTTCGAGGAATTGGAGGAGAGTAGTAATAGCATCCTTTATATAGGGGTGAGGGGGACAAGGATAACTGTAGGAATTAGTTTATTGAGTGTTGTAGGGGAGATAAAATGCTGCGTCAACTTTTAGCGTACGAAAATATTACGTCGAGTGACTGAGGGACCGGATTGAGATGAAGAACAAGGATGCCATTTAAAGAAGTCGGCTGAGGATGTGTGGATCAACATTTTTACATTGAACAAAATGATTGAAGAAATGAGAGAGAAGAAGAAAAATTGTATTTAGGTATTTTATGGATCTGCAACAGGCGTATGATAGAATTCAATAGGGAAGCTGATTATAGGTAAGAATGATACAAGCGATATATGGTGTGAGTGGTATGCTTCCTGAATGTAATCAAAAGTTTGTATGATCGATAATTGGAAGCCGATGTGTAAAGATTAAATGAAGTTGAAAGTAGATTAGGCTATTAATAATTAAGGAGCCCCAGACGTGAGGCAGGATGTGTTATTTCTCCTTGGCTATTCAATTTACCATGACATGGGGTTATGAAAGAATTAAGGTTGCTGCGTCGCAAGCGAAACGGTGTTAGATGATGGCACAATATTAAAATTAATCATATAACACCTATTATTGGCATTGATAATTTGGCTTTGTGTGGTGAATCTGAAGAGAGTTAGAATGGATTGGTAGAGAGATTTGGTAGGGGTGTGTTAAAAAGAAGGGAATTTGAAAGTAAACGTAAATAAGAGTAAGGTTATGTTTGTGAGAGAGGACAGTCATCTGTGTGAAGTTATGTTGGAATGGTGGTTTGCAACTGGAACAAGTGTCTGAGTTTAAATATTTAGGAATATGTTTGGATTAAAACGGGAAGGATGAAATGCCAGTGCGTTTAGGAAAAGATGTGAAATGGTAGGGAACGGTGGATTAGCCTGCATACAAATCTTGGTGGATGCAAACGCGTTACTAAGGATCATTTAGATCTTAGGTTTTTATATAGGTATGCTGATTACATGTAGGTAATGTATAGTAGTGAAATTTATGGTCTGGAATAAAGGCATAGCAATCTAAAGTATAATGTGTTCAGAATGGACAATCTTAGAGGCTATCTAGGGTGTTGAAGAAGAATTGTTTTAAAATTTGAGGAATAAAACACATTAGGAGTTATGTGGCGTGAAGAATAGGAGTAAATGAGGAGAAAAATGAAAGTAAAATTGAGATGGTTTGGGGCATAGTGCGAAAGGTATGGATGATATTTGGTCGGTTAAGCGTATATAGTGGTGAGTGTGCTGGGGAATCGACCGCTGGAAGATCGAAGGAAAACTGAGAATTGAATCCAGTAAAGAAATGTCTGAAAGGAGAGAAATGTGAGTTTCGCAGAGGCGAAGAAGAAAAGGTTACATAAACAGCGGGTGAAAATAGCGGGTTTTTGCGATTGCGGGCTTGTAGGTTCGTAGACCACACCTGGGCCAAGGGTGTGAATCTTTCAATGACGAAGATGCCTACTTGAGGGTCCGTACGTACTTGCCGCCGAAGACCCTCAGGAGGTGGATTTTTCTAGACTGCGATGAGTCTCGCTTAAGGGTAATAAAGGGGAGAGATAAGGGCTGGGCTTTCTTTTCCACTTGCGTCAATGTTCCTTCTACCACTTTTCTGTATTCGTGGTGCAATGTTTGACGCAACCTTTTCGCCACAGATAACCTAGGGGAAAGAAAGTGGCTGATGATAAATTTTGATGATGATTGATGATCCAATGATGATGAAGTTATAATGTATGTATATATATATATATATATATATATATACTATTATATATATATATAAATAAATAAATGTAATAAATAAATATTATCTATATATAATAATACCGATATATATATAATTATATATATTATATAATAAATATATCTTTATACATATATATATACTATACGTTATTATATATGGGCTATTATATGATTCCAGTAATTCTCAGTTGCGTTTCTCATTTTAAAATTGAATTTGGGTATGAATGCAGCACTTGAAATTCCTTTCAAACATTAATTAATAAAAATCGCTTCTAATTTAATTCCACACATAAAATTTCAATCAAAATCAAATTAATTTGAAAATGCTTTTAATATTTTCGTTCTATTCAGCTGAAAATCACAACCAATATTAATTGCGTGATTCATTAATATTTTGAAATTGATATTTTGCTTCGGTTTTTAATTTTTAGTCTCTTTTTATCTTTCCTCTTTCATCATTTTATATCTTCTTCCTATATTTTTTGTTTCTCTTTTATCCTTTTTCCCCTCTTTTGTTCCTCTTTTTACTCCTACAGAGGCAGAATATGTATTCTTTTCCATTTGCATTCGGAAGGTTCGACATTTGATTCGGTAATGAATCCGCCTCATTCTTTTGTGTTTCCAAATTGAGCAACCTGACTCTTTCGTGGTGTTGGTTAACAAAGCAATGGAGGAAATCAATGGCGGCATTTCTATAGTCTTCACCGTATAGAACTAAGTCTCTTTTCATTCAAAATAAACTTTATACAAGGCAATTCAAATTAATTTTAGCCCTACAGTAATCTATGTAAGAGAGCCAAATTGCTTTGCACATAGAATCCTTGAACAACGCTTTTGTTTTTTAGCGTTGCCTCAATTTGGATCTCAATTCAGTGCTTCAAAGTGGAAGGAATCCGCCAAAGTGTTGCCTAACTACGGCTTGAATACTTCAACGAAACGCTAATTGGGGATTAGATTGCAATGCCACTAAGAAGGGGATCAATATCAACTGTGATTAGTTGTTGCATTCATTCCCGCCCAAAAATGGAGAAATATAGATAGATAGATAGATAGATAGATAGATAGATAGATAGACTAGAATAGATAGAATAGCATAATAAGATGCATAACGAGATAGATAAGATAGATAGAATAAAGTAGAAATAAGATAGATAGAGAAGAGATGAGGAGTTAAGAGACGAGAGACAAAAAAGGAGAAGAGATGAGAAGGAAGAGACGAGAGAGACGAGCGAATCCCGAGAAGGAAGCCAGAGACGCAAGAGACCGAGAGAACGGAAGAGAAGAGCGAAAAATCGAGAGAGCAAGAGAAGACGGAGAGAGACGAGAGAGAGCAGTTACAAAATGAAAGATAACGATGAGAATTTAGCGAATGTTCTGATTTATTTAACCAATACGATTTTCTAAATTGGAAATGGAAAATGATTTTATTTAGAGACACAACGAAAGTCACATGCAACCTCAATTCCATGCACAAGCTAATTTAATTGCAAGTATTTTTAATCTGACGCATACTATACATACGATACATCCACCATACATACATACATCATACATCACCATAATACATACATACATACAACAACATACATACATACATACATTGGAACGTTAATATACTCTCACGCCGATTTCCGAGAAACTTATTTTCCTTTTGATTTTTCATGGAAATTATTTATTTTTCATAAGCTGAAAGGAAAGAAAAACGTTAAACATAACTTGGAAAATGAACCTGAAAAAAGTTATAAAGTCTTTAAATTTCATATTTACAGCATGTAAAACCACTCCTACTGCCACATGCTTCTTTATTTAATTTTTTTTATAGACTTATCTAAGTGTTGAAGGAATATTTAATAATTTTACCCCAAATAATTAAATATTTTGTGTGACATGCATTTCCATCGTGGGTTCCGATGGACTTTATTAATTTTTTTCAAATTGAAAACATTTCTGCCGAAAAATATTTTGAAAGTCGCATTTTAACAGATTTTCGAAATCTGCTTGAGGCGCAGGATTAATAAGGTCCCATACATACATACATACATACATACAACAAGTGATGCATGTCATATTCACACCCACATCCACATCCGCAGATTCGAAACATTTGTATCTGCAATTAAAGTTTTCTCCACATCTGCATTTTTTGCGGAGGTATAAAGTAACAATTTATTCAAATTATTTGTCTTATACTGCTTTACTGTATGAATACTTTTTTAATAATATGAATATGATAGTTGCTACAATACTTTTTTTTAAGATTTACCTTGTTAATGAGAGGATGTAGGAGTGGTCTGAAACGATGCAGTACTCTCTCCATTGGATTTACATACTGGAGTGTTAGGTTGGGCTTCATTATTTTTCTGCTCAACGTTTCCTTTTGGTTCTTCCATTTCTTCGCTTCATCTTCGTAGAGGGTACTCTAGTGTACTCTAGATCATGCACTGTAGTGCCAGGTGGACTTGTTTAGTCGCAGGGTTGGCAAAACCTATTTTTTTTTTAAACCAGTTCACTTTGTTTCATTGAGCTTTTTGGGGATTTTTCAAAATAGATATTTTTAAATCCATTTAACTTTAATAACAAAAGATTTACTTAAACTACATTTATGCATCATTTTTGACTCTTTTTAGATACCTTATATCAATGAAAATTATATTTTACAGCTAATATTTTATTATTATATTTTACTCAGTTTTGCCGACTTGACTGCTTTTCAAATTATAGCATACCGTATTTTTTGCTAAATTGCACTAAATCCGGAAAATACAAACACTCAAATTCAGAACAGTTCACTGTTCCATTTGTAATGAGGCTACAGTCATAAAAGCTGAAAAGTATTTATTATGACAGGTATACTTGATAAATCAATTATAAAAATAAAACAAAAATTAACAAAATAATCAGAGAAAAAATAAACTATGAAATATGAAGCAAAAGAATTTCAATGAAAATATATATGTTCACTTCAAGTTTTGAGGAAAAGATGCAGTTTCATTTTTTGATACAACACCAAAATTAAAAGCTATTTGATGTCAGAACAATTTTGTCACTGTCTTTGGGGTTCAACCTATTTTTTTACTTTGTTTTTCAAGTTTATGAGAGTGGAAAATTCTTATTCTGAAAGACTGAGTTTGCAAATTCAGCAGAATTTTATCATCACCTCGTACAATTTTGATAAACTTCGCATCTCTTGATATCCAAAGGATCTGCATTGTTCTAAATCCGTCTAAAGGCGCTTAAAGAGAAGCTCAAGAGTGCCTCTGGCCAGAGCTCAGAGGCTTCTTCTCGGCAACAACTCAAGCAATTTCACAGTTAAAGGGAATTCACACTCCCAACTGAAACATATAGTGAATTCAAAACTCTGGAGAACGCAATCAGGGAACCACTTCCTCAGTTTGGTAAGATGCACCTATAACTGGCATCCATATGGTAAATTTAGCAAAAGAAAGATATTTCATAACTTAGCAAAAACAACAACTGGCTTTCTGCAGAGGCCAGCTTGCATTAATCTTATATTATATATATCATTATAATATATATATAATATATATAATATATATATATCATTAATATATATATATATATATCTTATAATATATACTATAATATAATATATCACTATATATATATAAAGTATATATAAACTAGATATATATATATATATTATATATATATAATAATACTATTATAAAGTATATATAACTACTCTATAATATAATCATACTAAAATAAAATATATATAAAAATATTACTGATACCTACTATATGATAATACTTGCGGCGTCTAATGAAGAAGAAGCATAGATTCAAACTTACCAAAATCGCTGAATCTATCTATCATCTGGGCAAACTACATATATATCATAATTATATAATACTATACTTAATAGATATATATATACTTATAATATTATATATCAATATTATATAATATATATAATCATATATATGTATATATATATATATCAATAACATATATATAGCTTTCTAATAATATATATCTATAGTATATCATATATAACAATTTCAAACTATATATAATAATGACATTACAAAACAGGATATAAATACTACATTAAATATAAAACATTATAATATTATACTAATACAAACATACAATATATATATAATATTGATATAGTATAACTATATATATATATACTTATATACTAGCTGTCTAACATATATGCATAAACTCCGCACAGTCATAATCATGTGTTCAAATATGGTCCCCACAATTGCGCCTATACTAATAATTATAATATATATATATCATACTTATATACTAATATTACTATAAATATTAATATTATATATATATATTATAATATTAAGAATATATATATATGATTCTATATATTATATCTATATATATATATATATATATATTATATATTATAATACTATATATAGTATATATATATATAGATTAATATATATATATATATACTAAATAATCATACTATATATATAGTATATATAGATTATATATCATATATATATTATATCAATGCCCTTCTCCCCAAATACTGCTATATTATTATTAGTTCACTATTAATTATTATTATTATTAATTATAATATATATTATCATATAGTATTCATTATTATGTATTATTATTATTAATATTATTAATTACTTATTATTAATATATTATTATAATCATTCATTATAATATAATATTATTATTATTGATTATCTTTATTTTGTTGATATTATTGATATATTATTATTATTACATTATTAATTATCTAAATTATTATTAACTAATTATTATTGATTTATTATTATTATTACTTATTATTATTATTCATTATTATTATTATTGATTAATTACTATTTATATATATTATGAATTATTATAATATTATTATTTTTATTTTTAATTTTATTTTATATTCTTTAATTTATTTTATATTGTTAATTTAAATTTTTATTATTTATTATTATTATGAATCTACTACTACTACTTGAATCTAATATTAATATTATATTGATTATTCATTAATTATTATCAGTTCAATGAATGATAATAATTCGTTAATCTTGGATAAGATTATAAAATATGTATCTCTTATAAACATGACAACTGATTTTGAGAACCTTTGAGAAAATTATTGAAATATATATAGTGTTAAATTAATTATAAGAAATAACGAAATATATTAATTATCATCTAATTACCATTAACCAAAAAGTAATTAACCCGCAAGGTTTCAAATACTTCATGACAATGTTAAACAGCAAAGACATAAATAAGATAGAAGAAAGACAAAATAACGAAAAAAAGAAAGAAAGCAGAAGCAGAACAGATAAAACTATAATAGATAAGAAGACGAGAAGAAGAGGGCACAGAAAAAAAGAATGAGGAGAATGTTCAATCATGTATTCGATAGAGTGCGAAGTTGAAGGGAGAAGACCCAATTAAGAGAGGAGAAAGGTCTATTTGTGAAAGCCCCAGAATTTAACTTACGACAAGAATCTATTCATATGTACATGAATTTCCCAGGATGCACATAAGAAATACAAGAATGAAGTGACTTCAATCTAAGAGATCTCAAGACACTGAAAAAACCATCTACTATGTCAAGAATATATACTAATGTCTGAAAAGACAGTACGACCAGTATGAGTCAGAGTCGCATTAGAAGAATTTCCAGAAGTAATAATGTCTACAGTATGAATTTGTTAAGATAACTATTAACAAGAATGTTACTGTATATTTTGAATAGGTGAGTAATACTTTGTTAAGCCTGAAACATAACCAGGAAGGCTTTAAAACCGTTTAAAAAACACACCATCCGATGAACTACCCCATATCATCTAGGTGTAGCTCAAGCCAAAAAATATTATACAGCATAGAATACTATAAGAATAAACGAATGAAACAAGTCAAATATATAGAAGTAATACAACGACGGAAATAGCGTACATAAGGAAAGCGGTATCACTTATACACGACCAGAAACGACAGCAGCAATAACAGTATAGAAAATCCATACTAGTTTCCCGATAATTACCAGTCTATAATTCTTCGCCCCATAAAGTATAGCAGTGCGTATCACGGAAAAGCCTGACCTAGTTCTGACCGGATTGTAATCGTAAATACGCACATATGACATCAGGAATTCAATCTAAGTTTAATTATCATCTATTACATAAATAATAACATAAAATCAATATAGAAAGAAAAATAAAGAATTAAAACAAAATATAATACTAACGGGTCCAAACTAATCATACATTATGCTAGTAGCGATATAATAATCAATAGAACCTATTAATTCGATGTCTGCGAAGGAACTTCTTACCATGGAATAGGTGAGGGATTCTATGGACCCAACTTTCATCCACCAACAATAACAGATCTCATCTGAAGCGCCTATTATATCTCGAATAGCAGCTCTCACGCAACAAGTATCGCGCGAGCGCTGCGTGAGCTACTCCATTACTATCCGATTTCTCTCTCTACCCCTCGAGCTCACACATAATATAACTTAGACACTATAAGTAGCTGATCGAGCTGAAAAAAATTATAGGAAAATGAACAATTCACGATATATTATATAACAATTCTGATAATTGACTCACTCCACTCCTCACACGACCGCATTAAAGATGCGACTGCACTAGGAGACGTAACTTAACAGAAGTACCAGTGGAATCTATGTTTCCATAATACAGACTGATTTCTACGTCGCACCACCCTCCTACATACTCACCTACCCATAATAGTCTACATTATTCATTATTAGGCTGCTATATTACTTATATATAAGTATGTAGCTTATAATATTAGAGTTCACTGTATTACTTAATTGATTATAATTAATTAGATAAATGTATGGATTAAATGTAGAGTCTAATAGTGCACCTAGCGGAAAGTATAGAGATAGCTTAACGGAACAATACAGAATGGATCTATTTCCAGAATATTAACAGTTCTATATGTTATTTACCCTATCATATCGACCTGGAAGTGATTATAGATGAAATTATTAAGTAAAGATATTGTTAAGTAATAGAATATTGAATATAGTAAGTGATTCATATTTAATTCATTTATCTCACACCCTGGATATTTATGAGAAAAATGCATAGAGTGCACAGGGAAGAGAAAGAAATATACACGAAATAACAGTGGACTCATATATTTCCAAGAATACAGTCTTATTTTCCCTATATACATACGTCCTTATTATTATTAGACTTATTATTAAATAATAATTAGTATATTATTCTCATTATAGATTAATAACAAAATTATTGATGATATTATTATGAAATCTATTATTATATTAAACATTGTAATTATTATTAATTGAATTAGAATTTATATTAAATATATTAATCGAATTATTTGAAGTAGTCTACAATAAGAGGGCACTAATAAGGAGAATAATAACATTACGAAATAAAATGTAACAGAATAGGATCTATGTGTATCTAATATACAAGAATCTGAGAGTATTAATACTTCCCTTGAAAATTTAGTAAGAAAACCTACATCTAGTATAGAATTTATTAATTACTTAATTATATTATATTGAATATCATTAGTTAATTAATTATTATTAAGTATGATGAATTATATTAATTATGAATATAATTATTATAACTTATTACTTGTCACATCCATCATTCAGGAGTGAGTACAAGTAACCGAGCACACACACACTATGAACAATATTATTAAATTTATACATGATATTATATGATTATGAGATAGTCATACGAGTGCACTAGGGAAGTAATAGCTTACGAAAAAAAATCTGCAGCGTGACTTATAGTTTCTCATTATGACCAGCGTATACTATAATTTTTACCAACTCTCTGTCTGTCTATCCATTGTGTCCCAACTATTAGGATATTATATTCCAGATACGATGATTATGACGCGCTCTATTGATTATGATTTATATATTATTTTGATGCATAAATTACGCGATATACCTCAATTAAGGGTAATATATTATTAATTATTAATTATTTCAATTAAATTATATATTAGATTAATTCGAACGAGAAATAGATATATGCAATACTCAATGAGGCATGTCTACCATAGTAGGCACTGAAGGGAAGATATATATAACTTAAAGCCACAGAAAAACTACAAGTGAAGAATGCAATAATGCTCATTACCAATATTACACAGGAACAATAAGCCATAAATACATCGTCGCCTATGAATTATATTAAAAATTATGATAATTAAATAATTATAATTATTAATATATATTTCAATTAATTATATTAAATACAGAAAATATATTATTTATGTAATTATCGAGCTGTCGTATAACATAGGTAGATCTAAGCAATGAGTAGAGGAAGAAAGATATAAATACTGTAAAGAAAAAAATGTAACAGTATGGATCTATGTTTTTCACTCAGATAATAACAGATAGATTAGATTTTTCACTTTACATCGTACCTAATATAATTATATGAATGATATATATAAAATTATATAAAATAAATATAAATTATGAATTATTATATAGAAATTATTATAAAAATAATTGAATTAATTATATAAAGTATATGATAATATGTAAATGATATTAATCATGTATATTGAGTATTATGTATATATGATAATTATTCGAATTATGAGGTGATCGAATAGGAATAGATGAATGCACTAGGGAAAAAAGTAAATTAATACATTACAGAAAACGAATGAAGTGGAGACTCTATGTGTCCTAATTATCGACTACGAGGAAAGCTATAATTGATTCGCCTTGTACAGTTCCTATTTAGTATATATTACTATATTATAATTCATTATTATTCATATATTAATTAAGAAAGTATATTATTGAATTATTATTATTAATTAGAATATAAAATATATTATTGACTAAATTTTGATAGTATTTGTTATATTACGATTATTATAATAATTATTATCAATTAAATATAAAATCATAATACAATTACACTTATATTATACCACTATGAATATGATATATGATTCATAGTAGTGTCATAGAGAAAAGAAATGCACATAAGGCAAGATAATAACTTACGAGAAATAACAGATGAAGATCATCGTTTGCACGAATATATACAGAGAATCATATTATTACCTTAGAATCAGTAAAAGAAAAACCATAATTATTTATTATTATTAATAATAATTATGATATTAATTAATTATTATAATTCATTAGAATATTATATATATATTAATTCATTATCTGAATTAGATGCATCATATAATATAATAATGTAAAAGATATATTATAATTAAACTTGTAGACTACTACCAATTTTATTATGAAATATAATTAACTTAATTATGCATATACAATATAAAAGTGCATCAAATCAAAGATAGACCAACTGACGAAGAGGAAATAACTTAACGAACAAGTCACAGTGGATCTGTAGATATACCAAGATATACGATCATATAATTTCCCGTAGACTTTAACAAATCGATGACACATGTACAATTTTATTATTAATGATATTATTTTATTTATATTAATTTATATATTTTATTAATTATTATATATTAATTATTGATATATTAATTATAATTATCTTTTAATATATATAATTATATATTTTATTTTTACTGGAGGTTAGAGAGAATGTCATATGGTGCACTAGCGGCGAACGAGATCATAGTGTGACACGAGTAATGTACAAGGGAGTCACAGTTATCGAGCTTCTCCAGTATAACAGATTTACTCTCTCCCTTAACTCAGTTCCGACGAGTATGTGATACTAAAATATAATTAATAAACATAACTCATTGATTATTAAATTCATCTTCATTTATCTTATTCGATCTAGTCTAGTCTCGAGTTCTGATTATCCATTCTCGAATTATATGACACTTTTTAATAATAGTATTATTGAGGTATTAATTATAATTGATTAATGAAGTGTGCATGGAAGGTAGCAATGAAGGGTAAAGTGATAACTTACCGAAAAATGACACATGTGAGGATCTTAGTTTGAATCCAATAAATACAGTATCTTAATTTTTTTTTCCCTTTAATCGGTCCTATTATTATTATTATTATTATTATTATTATTATTATTATTATTATTATTATTATTATTATTATTATTATTATTATTATTATTATTATTATTATTATTATTATTATTATTATGATTATGAGTGTCATAGGTGCACTAGGGAAGTATACTTACGAAAATACAGTGGATCTATGTTTCCATATACAGTCTTATTTTTCCCTTTACATCGTCCTATTATTATTATTATTATTATTATTATTATTATTATTATTATTATTATTATTATTATTATTATTATTATTATTATTATTAATAATGAATTTATATATAATTATATGATAATTCATTATAAATATAATTAATATTTATGAAATGAAATTAAAGCATATAAGATAAAGTATATTAATTATTATGTATTAATTATGTATTAATTATTATTATATTTTTATGTATCATTATTTTCTGAAAAGCACTTTATCTTGTTTCCACATTAAGCATTAGTCTGTTATCGTTTCTGAAGTGATCCTTATTAAATTCACTGCAGTAGGATCCCAATGTCAGGTCCGTCCATAAGGGCAATATCACAACATAACCCGAGACGATGGATAACCGCCGGAAGTCACCTATGTGGACGCCAAAAATACAAAAAAGTAGTCTCTACCCGACCGATACAACCTATTCGCCCGAATAGTGTAATTGAATAAATAATGAATGACAATAGAAACAAAGTAGAGAGAGAGTGACCAGGAAATACAATAAGAGAAGAAGGAAAAGAATCTCCAAATAGAATAGAGATGGAGAACAAAGTAATAAAAGAATAAATAATTCAATGGAATTTAAAAATAAAAAAAATGAGGTAAATACAAGAAAAAGTAAGAAAAATATAAATGAGGAAATAAAGATACGTCAGACATTTTTATATCTTTTGTGTGATTATAAGCAGTAAAGAGCTCAATACCGGCACATATAGCCATAAAGACATTAATATCACGAGGAATAAAGTATAAATAATATTAACCAGGATAAACGGAAAATTGAAAATCAAGGCAGAGAGGCGCAAAATGTGGTACTATAACACTTCAAGGATAATAAGATAAGTATAAGTCTAAGTGAATAGATACAATAGGAAAATATAGCTAACGAACTAGTAAATATATATATAACTCGCGGCAAAAATTTAATGCATCACACCGTACAATTTCATTATGAAAACGTCATTGTCACTATTTCGCGAAACTGTCATGCGCCTAGAAGAGTCGCGTGCTGTAATCTTGCGTTCAGTATCAACCTCCTTACATAAAGACGAAAAAGGTGCTTCGCACAGCAGCGGTCAAATCATGACAGTAAAACACCTCACGCGTAACCCGACCAGAGCCATGTGACATAGGGAACCTTAAATAGGCCCAACCTAATCAAAAAAACGAAAAAAAGTGATGTACTAATAAAGATATAGATGCGTTATTAGTGCAAACACACAAATATCACGCTAGCTACTCATGTAAACCCACACCACCACCATGTAGAAAAATGCGCCATAAAAAGGTTCAGAGACAACTCGGTTGTAACCTCTCTGCCCTTTCACTTCCCTCCAAGCCCGCATTCCGCAAAGGCGGCCACCTTGCACTGGAAAAAAATTGAACCTTAGGGACCTAAGTCCTCTGCAGACGCGCCTGTTGTCCCAACAAGCCGTTTGACGCGAGCATCCAAAGCGATCACGCGGACCAACGCGAAAAGGTGCCGGCGCCGCGCACATCGAGCAGGCGAAACGCCAACGAAAAGCAAAGCCTCGCCCCGCGGCGCAACACTGATTATACTCTACTAAAACACGGCGCAGAGCACGTGATTATCACCCGAGCTCCGCACATCGAGCACACGCCACAGCCAACCAGCCTCAAAAACCAAAAAAAGTCCACGGATCGCTTCAATACGATTTCCAGTACCGGGCGACTCCCCTAGCGACGCACGATATGGTAGCTAGCGAAAGCAGCAACGCGTCCGTGCAGTTCGCACCTACCGCTGACGGCGTAAGAGCCGATAGCCGAAACGTTCGAAGCACGTAGCGCAGTCTAGTAGAGCTCGGCGCACACATAGTCCGCACGTGGTGTGCCGCGAGAGACAACCGAACAACCGATAGGCCGTACGGGAGAACCGACAGACTTAAGCTAACACAAGGATGCGCTGCCAATCCAAGGACAGCGAACACGCACTATATACTCTTGGAGGGTGTCTTCTCCGTATAACCTTCAGCCGTTAGCGTTCCTCTGCCTCACGATTGCATGCGTGCGAGCACCACCAAAACAACGGCACTACGCCCAAACTCCCCGGCCGGCATGACTGCCCCCACCGTCAACCAAGCGATCGAAGCTCAACAGAACCTTTTAGAGGAGCAGACTGATTGCAACAGCACAGACCCGGCTGGGACTCAGCCCTGCGCCAGATACGTCCAAATGTAACCGCCGAAACGACTACAATCCTGGGACCGACCGCTAACGTGTAACCTCTCCATCACTCTATCTGTGAGACCCACTCCAATACACGCATAATGAGTTGCTGTCAACAACTTGGCGAACCCAATCGCACTAACGAATGCTCCCCAGACTGATCAGCGCGAGGAACCAGACGGGCAAGACCTCGTACTATACTAAACCCCCACCGTTCATTCCTGATCGATCTCTATCACTCTGTACGCCCGCACGCTCGGAACGAAGGCGCCATGTCGTGAACACTCCACCACGCCTGTTGTCTGTAGACTGCCGTGTGGCCGGAAAGAGGAGATGCGTCACCGAAAATATGCTAGACAGAATGGAACCAGGAATCGGAATAAGTCATCATCTACGCTCGAGACATCCCTAAAACCCTGTCGCAACACGTTAGCGGACATAGCATGCCACGTCCTCCCCTAACCAGCTGCGAAGAACATGATTCTCGGAAGCTGTCCAACTGACGATTGTGCGTGTCTACCCCGCGAGTGCCTCTGAGTCACGCCACAATGTCTACAGCAACAGAGTGGCCGCTTTCCAGAACAGATGATATGCAAAAAATCAACATGTATCGGCCGACACCCTCTATCTCATGCCCGATGTCTTTCCACTTCTGAAACTTTGTGCGATCAAAACTATCATCGACAACAGGCCGATAGGGATAGTGTATCATTACGGTTGCCTGTCCGGTGCGTCCCATCTGTCGCGCTCATCCTGAGACATAAAACGTACTTTCGGGCCAGATTTCCCCGTAACCTCATAGGAGGAATATCTGCGTGTCCTTGTCCTATAATGCGCCGAAATTGTAGTTACCGCATCGGCCCCGAGCGCTGTAACGAAATTGACACTCAGACCGCAGGCAACCAAGGGGAAACTTGAAAAACGGTCAGACAAGCTCCTATCTGCGACGCGACCAGACAAGAAGGCGAGGAGTCTTATTTAGGGGGGCGGGGGGGGAGGCAGGCAGGCCAAAAAAAACCAAACCCTAGCTCTACAGTTTCCAAAAAATGAAAGAGCGCACCTTATAACATTATATTTGAGCGGAGGTTGAATGAGCCGTATACACGTTGTCGCCGCCGAGTCTTAATACCAAACCACTCTATAACAAACGTAATAACATAGGAATCATACTCATCATAAATTACTCTCCGCTCCGTCAACATACCACGCTATAAAACTATGCGGTCCTAGCGGCAACCGTAACCGTAAACAAGCGCCGAACGACAACCGTGAGCTCAGGTCTTTCTTATGATTTTAAGCTATATTATCAGGCGTCTATGGAAGTATTGTATAAATTAGGATAATAAAACACTAAACCTCACGACTGTGATATAAACGCTCTACTAGGTACAACTGGATAAATAAAATAAATCCTAAAGTAGTAATATAATTAAATATACAATAAGAACTAGAACGCCTGATGACCCCCATCTCAGTAAATACTATACCACAGGCCACTAAGTAATAGGCCTAACAAAAAAAAACTGGTCGCCTATGTGCTATTACATAACCGCGCAGCGAGTACAGCCGACCTCACAAAACCAAAGTCTAGCAAAGGATGACCCGTTGAAGTTGTACAAACGGTAAGAAAACTAAATAGCGCTTTTACGCAGACCACACACCTCATACCATATCAATGTAAGCCCCACCCAAGCCTAACTACTGAGCTACACAAGTCCCACCTGCGACATACACCTTTCATGCAAAGCCTCAGTATTCACCCTGCGCTCCTTTACAAGGCCTAACACTTTCCAAAATAGCGAAAGCTGAGTATTATGCACAGGCACACCACATGTAACACACGCAATGACACAATCCCTTCCTCTTTCTACGTGTCCATTACGTCTCTCAAGACTACCTTTAAACAGAAAACAGAGAACTTAAAATCAGATGTATATCTTCCCATCCAAAAACAATACAATTTCCATGACTAGCGCGCGTCACTAGCATAGTCAGCATAACCACATAGGTTAAGCATACCGTATCAAGCAAAATTAATATACAATAAGCCAAGCAATCAAGGTGATGTGAGCTACTAACCTAAAAACAATATAGCCTACGACTACGTAGTAACCATATCACGACCAACGACCTGAAGCAACCAATTGAAACATCCTACAAGAAAAAAGCAGACAACCAACTAAACACCAACCCACCGAGTGCATAAATGCGACGACACCACTAAATACAGAACGTAGTAGGTATCAATAGGTCGTCCCATCTAACGTATAAGAGAGTAAAAATAGGTAATTCAAGACAATTATCATAATTGACATCTGTATACCAGTCTTTTTAAGTTCTTTATTTGTTGATCTGCTTCCGAAACAGATTAGCGTATATGAAAGTCAACTCACATAATTGACAGGAAAAGTACCAATCTAAAAACAACAAACGAGACCGAAAAGTAGCCATCATAAGTAAGACCATAACAAAATATATATAAATAATACTAAATATTATATAATAGATAATAATAATAGATATATAATAATACATAAATAAATAAGATAAGATAAAATAAGATAAAATAATACTACAGAAAAATATAGAAAATATATAAAAGAATAGAAGAAATATTAATATATACATGAAGATAATAATAATACATCTGAAAATAAAATATGAACATAATTTATCCAGAGAAGAAAAATATAAATTTAATATATATATTGAGGAAATCATTCGATTACAACTACCAGGGTCACTAATTATGAAGTGGAAGAGTACAAGATTAGAGAAACACAACAACCGCGGAGCATGAAACTAACTAAGGCTAAGATGAGATATAAGGAAAGTCAAATAACTATACGATAATCAAATGAATAAGTATAGTAATAAGAGGTAAAAAGAGGAAGGTTATAAGATAAAGTAGGTTCAAAATGACGAAACGCCTATACTGAATGTACTACATAAAACTACAAACGCCTAAGACGAGACTCATAACAGAAAAAAAAGACCAGAGGTACGGACCTAAGTATCGAACCTAAGACTATGACACGGCGTCAGTATACCCATATACCACTAATAAATAGATAATTATATAAATAATAATATAAATAAATAATATACAAATATATTAAATAGTAATATTAATAAAATTTTTTACGTATAAAATAATATACATATAAACTATATAATAATATAATATTAAAAGATATATATAAAGAATATACTATATAATATAAGATAAAAAATATGAAGAAGTACAGACTAATAGAATAGATATATAATAAATATATATCATATATAGAATATAAAAAGAGAATGAAGAAGTAATTGAAAAGCAGTCAGAGACCATTACAGAAGTACATTTTCTTCGACACAGTCTCTAGGGCGACTGCGCTAGCAAACGACGCCCCTTGATACTTCTTTATTGTTAAGCTGAAAAGAAACATCGAAACCCATAGAGAGCAGCATCCGGAAACTTTTGCGCCAAGAAAGAACACGAATCTGTCTGTGTGAGACTTACAGAGAAGAGAACTGTATTTGAGTTATGAGAGCCAAAATAGGAAGAAGAATGCTAGTCCATAGAAAGAGGAGAAAACTCAAATACTACTTGATAGCTACTAGATAAACTCAAGGAACTACGAGCATCGGAGAAAACCAAATAGCAGTGAAGAGTTTTCTAAGAGTTCTCACAAGGAATCAAGAGTTTACAGAGACCCAAAGGAAAAAAGAATGACAATGGCCAGACTGAGCAAGGACGAAAGTACCGATCTGAAGAGAAGAATAGTGAGTAGAAAAAATTTATAATTATGATACAAAATTTATAAAATATATAAATAAATAATTACGGTAACTATTTCAAAAATTTTATTTTTACTTTGTGAACGAATATCAGAGAGTATAGGATAATAACATCAGTGCTAATAAAAAATATAGAGAATAGTGAATAAGACAATAATAGAGAGTATATAGTAAATATATATATATATATAATAAATAGATATAGAATGAATAAATTAATAATAGATAATGATATATAACATTGTAGTATAGACTAATTATATATTACTAACACTATCTCAATCTGCACCCATTATTATTATTATTATTATTATTAATCTATAATTATTAATGATTATATTTATTAATAATTAATGATATCTGATGAAACTATGACTCTCATTAGCCTCATAATATAATTTTCGTGATTCCATAGAAACAGGCCAAAGACTAAAGACGTGTGTACGCACAAAGACGGCGAGGAAGAAGAAGGCGCGGCGTCCCCCCCCACACCACACACAGCTTGTCAATGCCGTCTTCTACGTACGCTGTACGAGGTAGGCGTTTAAAAAACGTCTAGTTTTTACACTTGTGAGCACAGAATCTCTTCCCACACCAAACATAACACCACAAAGATAATATTCTGATCCAAATTAAACGAACGACGCGTAAAATAAATTCGCGAGCCCTAGCGGGCGACTTTCGCGACGGTTCCGTGCGCGAGTATCGCGTGGGACGTCGGACTGCCAACACCCACTGAGCCTCGAGGGGGCTTCCAGCACCCCAAACGCGACTTGCCGCCCGTGCCGATGGAAAATATGGTCAAAAAAAACACCCAGATGTACGCAGAAGCAAAAATGCTCTTGTGCAAACAGAATGTCCATGCCAAACCTGAACTTACCATATACACCGTGCGGTAAGAACAGACAAGCGTGTCAAACATTGCAAGACACGCGGCTGCAACAATTAGGTTAATCGTGCAAGGCACCCAGTCCAACATTGCCGACACAACCAAGGCAAAGCAGCATAGAGCGCTGACGACAATAAGAGGGAGTAGAAACGACCCTAACTGATGAAACAGACATTACAAAGGCACACACGGAGCATATAGACCCCACAGAACAAACAAGCAGAGACAATGCAATAAGAGTGAAATCCTGAGGAACACGGCTGCCCCGTCGGTCACGCTGCTCAAAAATGCCGTGCAGAGAAAAGAAGAAGCAGTGAGAAAAACGGTGCCTGAATCCATATAGTATTACCAGAAGCTACTTTACTAAGTCCTGGCATTAATTAAACCCAGCCACAGCAAAAAAGGATGACCTCAACATCAAGATCTATTTAGCCAACGAAAGACACGACCGCCAACTTTTTGAGAGCAACAACAAGGAACCATTGGCGCGCTAATATACTGAGGAGGGGAGACCATCTAAGGTACGGCTGCGCTAAGGAGAGAGACACCTCTAAAGGTGAATTGAGCCTAGCCTACAAAGGAGAAGCTATCTAGGTAATAGCACTCTAAGGAGGAGACATACTGCTACGTATGTTGCTATGAGAGTCATGTGAAACTGCTCTAGATAATTCTCTAGGGACGGAACTTACTTTCGTGAAGTTAATTGTGCAGAAATCCGTAGAAACAGCCAAATGTAGCAACAGGGGACTCTAAACGCAGCAAAATAAACGCCTCTGCGCGGGCGGGTCTACTCTACAAGAAATCATTGATCTGAGGAGAGTGAAGGCTATACATCCTAATAATGGTCTAAAAGAGCACGAGAGAGGGACTCGTGCTAGTGTGTCACTTGCCCCTATTAGGAGCACTTCTAGTAATTGCTCTAGGCAATGAACTAGCTATTTTGCGCAAGGAAGGGTAATAGTTCTGGAGGTAAAACTAACTCCTAAGAGTCAAACATGCTACATCAGCGACGGACGGACTATCATAAGAAATTGGCTCCTAGAAGGGGCGTAACTCTATACGGTAAATTGACTCTAGACAGGGAACTATGTCAGGAACAGATTGACTCTAGCAAGAAGCGAAAACATATCTACTAGACGAGGGACTCTAGAGGCGGCTTCAACTCACATAAAAGATTATCGCTCGCCAGACCACCACGGAAGCACAACGCGCATAATGAGATAACAAGCGAATACTACCTCTAACAAGTCAGCATCAATATAGAAGCAAACCTGACTCTATAAAGATGCGCAACACTATACCTCACTCAGTGGAACAGCCCCTCAAACTGTAAAACAAGCGCATTACTTGCTCCTCACGAGTCTAATTTGCTCCATTATAAGGGCAAAAAGACTACTCTAAGGTAGTTGCTCCTATTCTAGGGAGGGAATACTCTAGGTAATTGCTCTAGAAGGAACATTAACTCTAGGTAATTGCTCTAGAAGGAACTACTCTACGGAAATATGCTGATCTATGAGAGGGACCACTCTACTATAGGTAGTTGCTCTAGGGAAGAACTACTCTAGGTAATTGCTCTAGGAGGGTAACTACTGTAGGTAATTACTCTAGGAAGAGAGACTTCTTAACTTGCGTAAAGAATAAATCGCTCTAGGAACCGCGGAAACTATTCTAGAGATACGTCTCCGCTCTAGGAGAGGACAAACCCAATATATCTACGGTTAAGATTGACTCGACGATGGGCACTACTTAAGGTAACTGACATCACGAGGGAAAGAACTACTTCGTAAAGGTAAACATTGCTACACAGCACGGAGCTCACCTTTAGGCACATCAACAGTGCTCTAGGAGGGAACTACTCTAGGTAATTGCTCTAGGAGGAACTTAACTCTAGGATAATTGCTCTAGGAGGGAGCTACTCTAGGTAATTGCTCTATGAGAACTATCTAGGTCAGTTGCTCTAGGAGGGAGCTACTCTAGAGAGAGTAGTTGCTCTAGGAGAGTAACCTACTCTAAGTAATTGCTCTAGGTTGGAGAAGCTACTCTAGGTAATTGCTCTAGGAAGGAACTACTTTAGGTAGTTGTTCTAGGAGGGAGCTACTCTAGTAGTAATTTCTATAAGATAGAAAACTACGCCAGGTAATTGCTTTAGGAGGAAGCTACTCTAGGTAATTGCTCTAGGAGAGAACTACTCTAGGTAATTGCTCTAGATAGGGTGCTACTCTATGTAATTACTCTAGGAAGGAACTACTCTAGGATGTAATTGTACTTAGGGATCCGGAGATACAGAAGAGAGATCGAATCTTGTCCCTTTGATTCGTGACTTAATCGCTGAGCCGTTTGTAAATTTTTATGTGACAATTCTTTAGTGTCCTGCAAGTTCAGATGTCAGCTTAGATGATATGAACATTTTTTCCTCTATGGAATAAACTGAGAAGCTAAACCAAGGAGCATGAGTAAAGGAAGCTGAAAGACATACATAAAGTAATAACAAAAGAATTATGAATGAATGAATTTGGAGTATTTATTAGTCATTATGGAATAATAAAAATGAATTTTATTGTCATATTTTAAATAATAAATGTTTTCATATATTTTAAATTCTTATTGATGATATGGAGAGAGTTTCATATAGTATTAAATTATGTATTAAATAATTTAAAAGAAATCACCAATAACTTAGTATATAAAAGGCAAATCAACGAGGAGATTGCAAAGTGATTATGAAGAATCAGTGATGAAATATTAAACATTTATATACTGCGAGTATAATAATTAGTGTGCATTTAATTTATAATTCTATTATTATTTCGTTATTTTTCTCAAAATTACAAAAATTAATATATAGCAACACAAATATTACAGTTTGGAGGATTCTTATTGAGGTGAGACTTTTTTTGAATGGTGCAGTTGTTTGGATTATATTTTGAACACATGATCATTAGAGGAAGCAGAGATAATAGGTCTATCAAGACAGACACCTCAACCGCATGTAATACTTAAGAGGACCTCCTCGACTACACACTCTCCCCATTCATTCACGCACCTGACACATAAAGAAAATACCAATCAACCTGTTGTGACTTGAATATTACTATTAACAAACTGTATTTAAACATAACTGATTATTACCTTTACAACAAACAAGCTAATCAATATAAATGACGAGAAAACTAAAAGCGGGCCATGCCTCCAAAGGATGCTATAGAGAAGAGTACATAGCATTTGATAATTCCAAACAAATACACTCTCGCCTTCTACCTAGTCCAATACACCTCAGAGCACGTTTGGAAGAGGACCTGCATTGGAATACTACCAAAGCACAATACCCCCGAGACCGTAACTCCGCCCATAAATCAGAGATAGTCATGGAAGGGAGACTGCAATGTATACTCCTAACAAATAACACCCTAAAGACCACCACCAGAGACGAGAAGACGTATCAGGCTCTACTCCATGACCCGATCACCGTATAGGAGTTGTCGCCTACCGGTGAATGAGAAGATAGGTGACGCGGTTACTGTATCATAAATATTCGCCTTTGTGGAAAATACACTACTAATCATATCCCAGTACAGGCACACAAGCTCGTCACTGACTCGAAGAACCGTCACAAGAGCTTAGGAAGCCCGGACTAAGCTAGCAAACCCCATCATGTTGCATTCCTGGACGTGCCCTACCGACATATCGACCACAAGTCAGTTCGAAAGATGTACGCGCAATCATTCAGAGAGCAAGTTCGAGCCGCAAGACGAGGGCAGGCGGTAGACAAACACATTTGTTTGTTTTCGCTGCTTTCTCAACGCTGCCTTACCGCATTTTCCACCTCTGAATGCACTAATTTCTTCTCATAATCCACTCTAAAGCTGCTATCTCACCAGAGCACCTCATCATTTCATGGACAATCATAATATTCTGTCAGACAATACTATGACCACACAATAATTAGACGGGCATTCTCCTATGCTTCATCCAGCTCATTACACTATGAAAACCACATAATTTATAGGTATTCTCAAGACAAATCGTCGCACATTCAACAATTGCTCCACCGAACAACACACAGACCTTCCGTCTGGTTCTTAAGAGAAGTAACGGACCGACAGAGCGCTGACGTGAGATTCCATGTTCATATACCAGAATAGTTTTTGAGCAGATGGTGCAACTCCGTACCCTGTTTCCCAGATCGTCTTGGTGATGAACCCAAAACTCTTGACATTTTCTCAACCTTCAATACTTCTCCTTAAGTTGCTAAACTCTTCCCTCTTCTGGGTGTCCAGCTGATCTAATTCACTTTCTTATCTCTGTAAAAAGCAAGAACATATGCATTTCTTCCAGGTCTAGGCCTTGAGCAAATTACTACCAGGCAGCTTGCAAGAAGCAATCTGGTACGAGGCTAGCAGAATCCAGAACTTCTAGATTATGATCTTCTCTGCGGACGCTCTAATTATATATCAATGAGCCAGGAGCAGCAAGTCCCTCTTAACTACGTCAGAGTATTTCTCCAGTTACTTAGGTTCTCAAAACTGGTGTGCTTCCGCTTTAGACATCCTCTGCCTCAGAAAGCAAGCAGTTTTAGTCTCTGCCTGTAAACTTCTATCCTTAATTCCCGTTGTAAAAGAGAGCACTTGACAACTTACGCAAAAAGGGGAACCTCATCACCCTTTTAGCTATCGTCGTATAGTATTATCTTTTATCATCTCTAAAGTAAATTTTTTAATATACCTACGCAATTGATAAACCCAGAAACTGTGTCACAATCTCATTGACAAGGCGAAGGGAAAGCTGTTCATCATCATACTGATCATAAACCCATCATTAGTATAACTTCCGTAAAGAACGCACTACTGATTATTTTATTTCAC